>APFE031522988.1:0-13524 GCA_000404065.3 Pinus taeda | reverse complement strand
ACCCCCTACCAGGGGGGGGCTCCCAAAGGTCGCAGCCGCCCCCCCCTGGACCCCCCCTGCAGCGAATATTTTACGGGGAACTGGGGTTCAATGTGGCGGTACTTTTGAATTATAGAATATAATCAGGCTCCACACCCAACACCTTCTTACCATCTCCATATTAACTACTAACATTATTATGTAGCTCCCTATGTTTCCCGTCCCCATATTAATATTAAGTAAATTCCCCTATGTAATATCCCTCCCCTGGTTGAAAAATAACCATAGCAAGTCGCGGGAATTGTCTAGTTTATCAGAAACTAAGCAAGAACACCAACCTCTGAAACCACCTTCCAGATACTATGGACTCCTTCCTAAGTATAAAACTCCCCCGAAGTAGTTAGACCCCTTTCGAAGCTTCAAGAGCCCTTCACACCCACTTACTTACCTTTTCCCCTCATAGCCGTTTTCGCATCGCAACCTCGCCATTTCACTTTCATGCAAAACATTACCCATTCGTCCCCGCCGATGCGATATCAGGAAATCGGCGATCAGCGATCACAAGTGCCAAGTGTCCAATCTATTCACCCCTCCGTCTCCGTAGATACGATATCGCATATCAGCAGTCGCAAGCGCCAAATGCCCAACCCAATGATGCCCCTCCTTCCCGGCCAACGCGATATCGTGATATCGCATTGGAGTCTCTTCACCACAGTCCATCCAGTACCTCACCACGTCACGCTGTACCAGGGACCCACAGCTGACGTCATCCGCCATACAGCCGACGCCATGCTTACGTCAGCAGTCAGAAAAGCCAAAAAAGCTTCGCGCAGGAAGAAAAGTCGCACTTCGCAGCTCTAGATCAAGAAACGGAGGCAGTTTCTGATGCGCGAAGCGCTATTTGGGCATCGCTACGGGAAATAGGCCATTTCAAGGAATCTTCAGGGAATCTTTTGATTGCCGAGCCCACAGTGCGCCGAAAAAGCCTGAAAATCGCCCAATTGTGCCAAAGGATCCGGTTTGAAGACAACAGCAAATCATTCACAGAGTTTAAAGTGTATCAGATCAAATCAACAGGCTTCAAGTGTGTCAAAGAGTATCAGTAGACGGCGGAAATCATCAATGTAGTGGCAAAGTGTATCAGAGAATATCTTGAGCAGCAGCCCAAAGTAAGAGAAAATTGAATATCTTCCAGCAAATTCACAGAAGGAGAGCGAAACTACATGAAGCTCTCAAATCATAATAATTGCACATTCAATTCGCACCAAAGCCGAACTGCAACCCCAAAGCACATTCACTCCAGCAACACTGCATCTGGTCCCCAAGGGCCACCTCGTCACCTGTTCCGATTCAGCTGCCCCCAGTGTAGCCAAAAGGATTTACTAGCATTTATTTCTAGCAACATTTAGATTTTTTAAGAGTTCTAAGAAGATCTGTCAAGATCACTTGTAATGATGTTTTCTGATATTTTGTTTATAAATACCACCCGAAGCAATATTGTGAAGGGTTGGTTGGTTGGTAGTAGTAGTTGTTGGTCAGTTTCCTTTCCAGCAATTTCTCTGAGTAAAGACTTGCACTGTAACTGTCATATTTTTTCATTATCAAAGATTGCTGAAAGCATGGATTGCGAAAAAACTTGTTGTTTTCTCTTGGCCAAGGAATGATCACGAAATTCCTGTGTCTCTGCATGATCCAATAAGTTTTCTTCTTCCCTGTTTATTTTATGTTTTTATCATCTTTCTGCCTTGCTAGGTTGCAGGAAAAAAGAATAGCTTAAGATTTGTTTCATTACACCTTAAGTTCAATTTCTGTGCTTTTCGATGTTTTCTTCAAAAATAGTTATGAGCTAGAATTCTTAAATGCTCTGGTTTACCTTGTTTCTTTCATATATGAGTGCATGTCTTTGGAATTCTTAACTGCTCCGGGATCCCACTCATCCACTTCTCCCCTTTGTCAGCATGATGAAATGATTCTCTTTTGCCTTTCATCCCTGATGTTCATTCTGTACTTTCAGCAAACCGAGTATTGTATCCTGTGTGGCTATCCCGCTCTGTATCCCCTTGTGACCAAGAAAACACTCGCGTGCCGCAATCTGTGACTCCACGCCCAATGGTTCAAAACTTATAACACCTTACTGTGCCTCTTTATTCAAGAATCCTACCTTCCTTCCAATCACAGTCAACATTCCCTTGAAGTCAGAAAGCTAGCCTAAAATCATCAACTAAGGTTGAGTCTAGATCAACTAAGGTTGAATCTAAAGGAGAGAGCCCTCTCCGATTGCAGGTGGGCTAGAACCTGCAATCAGAAGATTGGGTTGTGGTTACCTCGGCCATATCCCTAATAGGAGCCTAGGGACAACCTGAGTGATAACATAATGGCGACTCCGCTGGGGAACTCCTCAGATAAATCAATGCAACCATTCTGCAGCTCTACAATGGAAGAAACCGACTTGTAAAAGCCTCAGTTGACCTGTATCTGCGTGCACCATTGGGGATTCAAGCGCTCGGTTCATCTTTAAACCCCAATGGAGGAAGTGCTCCTATTTTTGAAGGCTTGTCATGTTTAGTTCTGATCTTTGATGGTGGATAGAGATCAGGCACTTCAGAGTCCAGACATCCACCTGGCGACTCCACTTTAATTTCAATCAAAGGCTCCACTGAGGAACGAACCAAATGTTACAGCCAAGTCCCCCATGTATTAACAACAAAAGAGAATGACCGAATCTTAGGAAGAACTTCCGATAGAAGAAGCTTTAGAAAAATGCAGAGAAAGTTTATCAGAGTTTGAGCTTGATGACAGATTTTTCAAAAAGGTATTGTCAAAAATACCTGGCGGCCGGAATAAATTGTTCCTTGAGTTTGTTGTGGAAAAATATGAGAATGAAATTGAACTCTTGGGAGCTCAAAGTCAGTCTTATGATTTACGCAACCCTCAAGAGTTTTTTCAAAATCTTCCTCCTCCAGTTCAATGGGAAATAGTGTTGTCTCCTGAATTACAGTTTGAGTATGATCTGGGTTCCAAGGGAAAGACAGAAGGATCAACGGCTAGGGTCATTACTGACGATGTAACTGATCCTTCCAGCCCAAAGAACCCAGAATCATACCTAAGCTTCCATGCCCATATTCAGGAGGGAACACTATTGCCTGAGGACCTGAGGATTTTGTGTGATCTGGGATCCAAGGGAAAGACAGAAGGATCATCTGCTAGGCTCATTACCGAAGATGCAGCTGCTCCCCTCGACCCAGAAGATCGTAAATCATGCCGAAGTCTCCCGTCCTCAACGCAGGAGAAGATGCCGCCACCTGCTGATTCATAGACTCTGCATGATTCTATTGAAGATTCAAACGAAGCAGAAGAAGTTCTCTCACAGGGTAAGTTCATTGATCCAATCGCAGATTACATGGAACTTTCGCTTAACAAATTTTTGCTAATATGTTTTCTCAGTGAAGACAGTAAGCTTCAGCGCCAAATGATGGAGGCCACAATTTTGGTTGTAAAAGCATATGCCCGGATGATGCTTTTGCGTTCAGAAATGATCAGTCAGCAATATTATCACGTTTCACAGTTGCTTAAATGGCTGCACTGGTTATTTGATTTTACCTAATGGAAAAACAGTTGCTGGTTAGGGTAGTAGGTAGAAGAAATAAAGCGGCCGGAGAAAATAAATTTTGCAAAGGACAGCAAGAAGCTAAAAATCAAGGCGTTCTGGCCTGCTTTTCTTGACTTCCCGCAAGGAGAAGCCATTCCCGAGTGGAGCCACTATTAGCTCCTGCTGCAGCAGGTATTCATTTTTCACGATTGACATTTCACAGGCCAAATATGTTGTACTTTGCTTGCTGCAATGCTCCATATTTGCTCAAACAGTGTCCAAATGAAGAAGGCTACTGTAAGTTCATTCAATTGCCTTCAAATTTTGTAAAGTTTTCCTGGTATCACTACTTTTAGTTAAAGGGAGGTCCAAACAGTTTAATCTTGGTCTCCCTGGGTTTAAATTTCTTATTTTAGAATATAAAGATTGTAAGTCTGTCCAAATAGTTTAATCTTGGCAGACTCTTAGATAGGTAGAGAAACAGAAGAGTCCAACAATTTAATCTGGGCTCTAGAAGAAATAAGGGTAATATGTAGATAGGAAAGCATCAAAAGAAAATGTATGATGGGTTTTCAAGTCTAAGTGCACCCCAAGCAAAAGAAGAAAAAATGTTAGGAAAGTAGGTTGGGTAGGTAGTTTTGAGGCTGTTGAATTGCTAACCAATTCCAAGTTTTCAGGTATCATATGATGCAGAACATAATCAGCAAACAGTTGTAAGCAAAAAGGCTCAAATGAGGTGTAACTAAATCCCCTTCTCTGCTTTCCCCTGATCACTAACTAACATCCCCAAAAGAGGTCAAGATCTGCTTGACACCTCTTAAGTTCATCATCTTCATCACTCCAGTTGAGTAAAGATCTGCTTTAGTCACAGTTGTTCCATATCTTCTCCGAAGTATGGTCCTACCCCCTGCAACAGCCTAAGTTCTCCCAAAACTTAGCGCTTTCTTACCATCTCCATATTAACTACTAACATTATTATGTAGCTCCCTATGTTTCCCGTCCCCATATTAATATTAAGTAAATTCCCCTATGTAATATCCCTCCCCTGGTTGAAAAATAACCATAGCAAGTCGCGGGAATTATCTAGTTTATTAGAAACTAAGCAAGAACCCCAACCTCTGAAATCACCTTCCAGATACTATGGACTCCTTCCTAAGTATAAAACTCACCCGAAGTAGTCGGACCCCTTCCAAAGCTTCAAGAGCCCTTCACACCCACTTACTTACCTTTTCCCCTCATAGCCGTTTTCGCATCGCAACCTCGCCATTTCACTTTCATGCAAAACATTACCCATTTGTCCCCGCCGATGCGATATCGCGAAATCGGCGATCAGCGATCGCAAGCGCCGAGTGTCCAATCTGTTCACCCCTCCGTCTCCGCCGATGAGATATCGCGATATCGCATATCGACAGTCGCAAGCGCCAAATGCCCAACCCAATGATGCCCCTCTTTCCCGGCCGACGCGATATCGCGATATCGCATCGGAGTCTCTTCACCACAGTCCATCCAGTACCTCACCACGTCGCGTTGTACCATGGACCCACAGCTGACGTCATCCGCCGTACAGCCGACGCCATGCTTACGTCAGTAGTCAGAAAAGCCGAAAAAGCTTCGCGCAGGAAGAAAAGTCGCACTTCGGAGCTCCAGATCAAGAAACGGAGGCAGTTTCCGATGCACGAAGCGCTATTCACGCATCGCTACGGGAAATAGGCCATTTCAAGGAATCTTCAGGGAATCTTCTGATTTCCGAGCCCACTGCGCACCGAAAAAGCCCAAAAATCGCCCAATCATGCCAAAGGATCTGGTTTGAAGACAGCAGCAAATCATTCACAGAATTTAAAGTGTATCAGATCAAATCAGCAGGCTTCAACCGTGTCAAAGAGTATTAGTCGACGGCGGAAATCATCAATGTAGCGGCAAAGTGTATCAGAGAATATCTTGAGCAGCGGCCCAAAGCAAGAGAAAATTGAATATCTTCCAGCAGATTCACAGAAGGAGAGCAAAACTACTTGAAGCTCTCAAATCATAATAATTGCACATTCAATTCGCACCAAAGCCGAACAGCAGCCCCAAAGCACATTCACTCCAGCAGCACTGCATCTGGTCCCCAAGGGCCACCTTGTCACCTGTTCCGATTCAGCTGCCCCCAGCGCAGCCAAAAGGATTTACTTGCATTTATTTCCAGCAACATTTAGATTTTTGAAGAGTTCTAAGTAGATCTGTCAAGATCACTTGTAATGATGTTTTCTGATATTTTGTTTATAAATACCACCCGAAGCGATATTGTGAAGGGTTGGTTGGTTGGTAGTAGTAGTTGTTGGTCAGTTTCCTTTCCAGCAATTTCTCTGAGTAAAGACTCGCACTGTAACTGTCATATTTTTTCATTATCAAAGATTGCTGAAAGCATGGATTGCGAAACAACTTGCTGTTTTCTCTTGGCTGAGGAATGATCATGGAATTCCTGTGTCTCTGCATGATCCAGTAAGTGTTCTTCTTCCCTGTTATTTTATGTTTTTATCATCTTTCCGCCTTGCTAGGTTGCAGGAAAAAAGAATAGCTTAAGATTTGTTTCATTACACCTTAAGTTCAATTTTTGCGCTTTTCGATGTTTTCTTCAGAAACAGTTATGAGCTAGAATTCTTAAATGCTCTGGTTTACCCTGTTTCTTTCATATATGAGTGCATGTCTTTGGAATTCTTAACTGCTTCGAGATCCCACGCATCCACTTCTCCCCTTTGTCAGCATGATGAAATGATTCTCTTTTGCCTTTCATCCCTGATGTTCATTCTATACTTTCAGCAAACCGAGTATTGTATCCTGTGTGGCTATCCCGCTCCGTATCCCCTTGTGACCAAGAAAACGCTCGCGTGCCGCAATCTGTGACTCCACGCCCAATGGTTCAAAACTTATAACACCTTATTGTGCCTCTTTATTCAAGAATCCTACCTTCCTTCCAATCACAGTCAACATTCCCTTGAAGTCAGAAAGCTAGCCTAAAATCATCAACTAAGGTTGAGTCTAGACCAACTAAGGTTGAATCTAAAGGAGAGAGCCCTCTCCAATTGCAGGTGGGCTAGAACCTGCAATCAGAAGATTGGTTTGTGGTTACCTCGGCCGTATCCCTAATAGGAGCCTAGGGACAACCTGAGTGATAACACCTCCTCAATGGCTATAATAGGCCAATCTCTAGTCTTCTTCCATTACTTAAAATGGACTAGTAATCTATGGGGTCATTCCTTTAACTTTCATCGATGCATTATTGATCATTTCTTCCTTGATTCCTATTGATTCTTCGTTTTATTTGAAGGTGTTATCTTGATCCAAATTGAGGATACCTTTGGAAGTTCTTACGTTATGGAACCCTATAAGTAATTTTGTTTTTAAGATATTTTTCTTGTGTTATTATTTTCCATAAGGTACCTAGTTTAGATGGGATTCTCTAAAAGAGTTTCATTGTTGGAGTCTTTGTTTCCAGAGCACTTCTTATACCCTATCCTCTTGTTGGGGTTTTGAGATTTTCTTCTTGGGTAGGAGATGAAACACTTTTTTTTTTTTACATCCCATTTAAAATGTTTTTGTAGTTAAATTTTACTATCTATATATTAATTTTAAATTTAAAAGGTGCATTGATAACATTACTCTAATAAAGAGGAATGACCATTATCATTGATTGAGTATAAATTATCTACTTGCAGAAATAATATTCCTGTTGTACCATGCTTGCGTCATTTTATTTATTTTCTATATATTAGGATGCCAATTTATGGCTCTATCAAGGGCAACTAAAAGTGGGAATCAATGTATCAAGATATTTTGTTGGGAATTTTCCTCTCTATAATGCTCTTTCTCTGTGATTTTTCATTAAAATGTATTAGCTGGTCTGGGGCCCAAAAGATATGTGACTTTTCTGCACTTATATTGTGCCCCAAACCCCCTTGAGTATTTCACAAGTGATAGATATTCTTAAAGCATGAATTATACTCTAGTGACTCCCTAGGAATACCATAATTTTACCTATACAAAATCTCTTTCAATCTCTCATGTTTATCCCTATATTTGAGTTAGCAATGACACCTTGTCCCTATTTAGTGGTTTAATATATATATGTGTTTTTCACTAATGCACCCAGAGACAACATATTGTTAATATATATGTGGTTTGCAAACACTATTTAATAGTCTATAACACATGATAATTCTGGGTAGTGATAATTACTAGACACCTGTTAAATAATGTTGGTGGCAATGTTTTTATTGCATGGTCCCTCTAGTTGTGTCACACATATGGGACTTAAGGCTTGAGTCTTGGGTGGTTGTTCAGTTTTGTGAGTGAAACAATGGTGACCATGTTCCATTGTTCACGTGAACTTCATGTGACCTCCAGTACATGAATAGATGGATGGTGAGGATTCATGCATCCAATCCTAACCCTATGTACTTTGATGTTTTTCCTTGATGAAGGTGGATGTTAGTGGCCACCTGCTTATTCGACTTAGACCCCAACGAAAATCTCTTTCAGGTCTTTAGTTTCCTTAAATGTAGCACAAATTACTATTTTTGCTATTTTTTTGGGTCCTAAACTTCCCGAGTTATTTTGAGACATTAAATGAAGTTTTTGGGAAAAACGAGGCTATCATGGGACTTTTTTCTATGTTTTCCCCTGGAAAGTTGTATTCCTCATAGAATTATTTCTAACGAGGTATTATGCACATCAAATGAAGATCATATGCCAAAGTTATAACCCCAAGAAGTTGATGTACCAATTTACCCAAATGGGGTCTATAGTTTTGGCGCTTCATCTCCTAGGGTTAGTTTCTTGTATTTTTATGATTTTTTGTTGTTTCCCAATCATAAATAAGCCTTCGAGCCTCATTGTAATGGAGTTTAGAGGCATGTAGCCACCACATCTCTTCTTAGATATAAGCTACCATCACTCGAGCTAGTCTTATTTCCATTCTGTTTGTAGGCATAGTTCAATATTTTATATTAATGAAAAGAAGTGTTATTTCTATTGCACCTCTATATTTATGGTCATATCTATAATTTGTCGTGTTCCTATTTAAGTTCATATCACTCATCTCATTTGCTTTCTTTCATAGAACTGTAGTGGTATCGAGATTGCAATGTGCCGCCATGACCATCAGAGGCATTCAACACTTGTGGTAGAGGAGTACTTTCTCATCGATTTAGTGGTCATCCCTAGAAGAATAAATGCTAAGGGTATTTAAATTTTTCATTGTGGTTTTTTTATTTTTGTTTAGTACTCCAAAATCCTGATTTGTGTTGATGAATCTGATCTCCTTAATTTTTTTGCAGAGGCTTTCATAGGCCTATGATGTCAATACTAGTTTGAGAGTATTTTCAATCATATTTCACTTCAACATGTGTACAAAGAGAGGAATATAAAAGTTTATAATTTACCCAAAGTTGTAATTCTAATGTAGCGTGGTAGATATATGATAAAACAAATAAAAATAGGAAATTCCAAAATATTACCAGCCTCCTTTTCATGAATTAGTGTTAGGAGCAAGAAATGTTCTTCTAAGACATTTCTTATATTGGAACAAAACGCACTTGTTAACAATATTGATCAATATATTTATTCTATATTTTGAAATTAAAGTCATATCTATAACAAGGAAATGATATGCATTCCTTGAGTGGATAATTGAAGCTTTTAGAAATAGACATTTATATTTGAAAAGTGTAATTTTATAATTTTTCTGAAGAAGTGATTAATTATCATTTTGATTCCAAGGTAAAAAAACCTATTCCTTCTTGGAATTAAGATTCTTCGATCTTATATTTCCCCCATAATTATTTGAGAATAGAAATCAAAGTATTAAAATTATGATTATTAGGCTCACTTATTTAACACCATGAACATTTATAGAGTAATGAGGTGATACTACTTCTAACAAACAACCATGATATGTTTTATTTATTATAATGCTATTCAATTCAATTTCAATGTGGATAATCTACTTGACCAAAGCACTTTCACATCTTTTTAGGTTTCGATTTCTTAGGTTCAATTATGTTTATACTATTATTATAGAGTTATTTGCACTTTTAGTAGCTTTGAGGCTCTATGTAAATTCATCTCCTTAAACGCATCTCCTCGAGTTCTAATTTTAGCTTTCCATTTAAGTAATAACTACATTAAGTATCTGGTTAATTAACAAAAAATAAATAAAATGAAAACGCTATTAGGAGAGATAGTTGGGATCAAAGTCACCATAACTAGAAATGCGATTTTAAGTTATAAAGATACCAAAACCTTTTATTAATCAATTTTAAATGTAATACTAAAGAACCTATTAGGCCTTGTTAATTTATTCTCACAAGAATAAATTTGATACATTGAACATCAAATGAATGTAAAATTTATCATTGAAAAGTAAAATTTGGGGAATAAAAACATATTGAACAATAAACCAATGAAAAATTCATTGAACTTGAAAAATGAACTTGGAAGGATTCCAAAACTCTTTACAATGGGGTCCTTTATCCACCTTGACTAGTGATATCATGTTTGGAATGCTTGTTAAAATGGAAAGAGTAAGGGAATGTTTGTTAAATTAGAATGAGTAAAATATAAGGTAACTCTATTCTTTTTTTTCATAGGACATAAATCAAATTTATATTAAAAGTAAAAGTTTACATAGGTTTTGATTTTCTAGGAAAAAAATTATTTGTTTAAATCATCATTTACATTTAGGGGAAATATGACCAAGTTTACCGCACCTATAGAAATTAACAGTTTTCTTATCCTTCTCAAAATGTTTTTTCTTCCTGACACCTTGATGATTATAACCTTGTTACCTCTAGCTTATTTCTTACCATGAACTCTACTACTTTTTCCATTCCTAGTAGACTCTCCTTGAGAATGCTGTTATTTTTGTGCAAGAGACAAAGTCTCAACATTGGAATTGGGAAGTAACACCTTCCCAAAGGGTTTATTTCTTTATGCAATTTTCTCTACATGTTTATCAAAGGTCATGGATTTCATTTGTTCAGTAGCTTGAAGAGACTCAAAGTAGTGTGAATAGGTGGGGTATAGGGGTTTAATGAATGCATTGAGTTTCAAATAAGCTTTAAGACTAGTGGAATCAATGTCATGATAAATGGCTTTAATTTCTGATGCTAACTTTATTGGATCATTATCTTCCATCCTAAATTAAATAGTTTCATCAATAATTAATGAGTCCAGCCCACGTAATATGCCTCCCACGAATATCAATGCGGGAATAATGCGGCAGTTAATGACGAACAATGGATTTTTTGATGTAAAGTTGATTCTCCTGCAGTTGAGTTTAATGATAGGGATTTGGTCCTTGGTACCCGCACAGGTGATTGGTACTTCTGCCTCCAACTGGTTGACAAATGTCCACTCTTGGAATTCTCAAATTGGCCTTGGTATGGGCAATCAAACCCTCACTAGGGCTATTCGTTTGAAAATTTCTTTTGGTTCCCGTGAGCTATGCATTCCTAGTGGTTTCGGGTGGTTTTGATATGAGGTTTTGTTGTTCGTCCTCTAGTTCAGGGCTTCAGCCTGAACATTGCTCCTCTTTGTCTGGCGATAACAATGTCAACTTGCTAGGTCCTATTTTCCTCTGGTCCGTTCTTGTTTCTGACTATTCACTGTGTATCTGCGATTTGTGATTACGTCTCTGCGCTGCTTTGTAACATGTGATATTGATGCCTGTAATTTCTTTTCCACTCTCAATGTGTTTGGTTACTAGTTGGAGCTGCTTTAGGTGACAGTCTTCAGGGTTCTATTCATCCTCCTTGTTTTCGGGCAGAATATGATAGTAACTTCCTCTGGCTCCTTCGTCATTCACAAGGTATGTTTTCTTGGTTCCATGCTATCAGCATTTTCTCTTTTTCTCCCAATTGGCTAATGTATCGGCTCCTTGTGAGTAGGGTGATCTGGTGGAACTGCTTCAGCCACGGCTTGCCACTATCAAGTAAATATCTACTGTTGTTTTCTTTTGCTCAGTTGTACGCCTCGTCTTCCTTCACTATCTGTCACTGGTTGTTGCTACAGGTATGGCTACTCGAAGTGATTCAAGGCCTAGCGGCTTGGTTGCTTCAGCTTGACATGGGTAGTGACATTCTCTATGCTTTGGTTGCTTTTCATTCAATGTTCTGGTTGGGGTTTATCAAAGTTTGTGTGTCAATGGCTTGTTGGGTCATCGACTGTTACAGTCTCGGCTGTAGGTTTACACAGTTGTTCTTTCCTTGTCTAGTGACTGTAAATAAGTCGAGGGTTTCTAAACCCATGTGGTATCTTGCCCCAACTTGTCAAAAAGTTCGGCATGGATTTTGTAACTGTTGAACGGGTTTTGGTTTTGAACAATATCTATGGATGAATGCATAGGAAATTCTATTTTTTCTTCTATCTTAATTTAAACAAATGAAGTTGTGGATGTTTGTTTAATAGGCATACCTGCCCGTGCTTGCAATTTATCACTCGTTTGACATTCAATCTGTTCCAAGTCTTTATTGTTCGCATGTCTGTTGCTTCGAGGACTGTCAGTTTATTTTCTACCACACGTCTTTTGAGTCCCTTTGTAATCTGTAAGTTAGATTATAAACAGGCATGCACTATACATGGAAATAGATGCTATGTCATAGAAATTATCTGAACAATTTATGGACACTGGAGAGGATTGAGTTCACATAAATTACGATACTTTATTTTTCATTTCTCGGAAATTCGAACCCCACACTGTGTTCTGTTCCGCTTTTAAACAATTGTTAGTTTTTCCAACCGTTTTTGGTTATGTCTGATTAGTTACATCAGTTTTGTTACAGAACTTTTCATTGACATTTAGCATTACTACAAAGGCAAAATTAGTTGTTTAAAACATTGATCCTAATTAATTATAATTCCTACTGTTCCTAATTATTGTTCATTTATTTAACTTAGACAACTTAATCACATAAAAGTAAAAGAAACAAACACATTATCCCTTTAGCAAATTTACTCCTTCATCCCCTTCAGAGACCAAATAGCCTTCCTTTTATCTCGTCCTGTCAGCTAGATGCTCCTGCATCAATAATTGTATATATTATAGAGTCAGGAGAATTCCATGATATAAATGATGTTATTTATGTGTATTATTAATTAAATTAAGGTTACATTTATACTTGAAAGAGACGGTTATGTATCCATAACTGGAAATACCTAATTTATAACCATATCTCTAACCATAACTATGTTATCCCTGATCATAACTATGTAAAAAATCATAAAGGATTTTAACATTTCCCCCCTTAATCCAAAGAGACATGTCACATACCATGTAAGGACCTAAAATTTTCAAACTTTTCACTCCCCAATACCTTCCTAAAGATATATACATTTTGTTATGAAGTTGGATAATGTGCCAAATGAACTGTTTTGGCCTCTACATTATGTCAAATCAAATTATACTTAGTGTTGATATGTTTCGTTCGATCATGAAACTTTGGATTCTTGTCCAATTGAATCACAAAAGGGTTGTCAAAAAATAAAGGAGTTGTTGATTTTTGTTTCTCTTTGCAACTATTCAAGTATTTTCCGAAGCGAAATGATTTTCTTAGTGGCTTGAGCTGCTACAACATATTTGGCTCTGGTGGTAGAGTTAGCAAGAAAATGTCACTTCTGTGATCTCCATTGCATGGCTATTGATCGAAGATTCATCAAATAACTAGACGTAGGGACACCATTCAAAGTTAGAATATGAATAACCAGCAAGATGGATGTCTAAAACATTGGCATATTTGATTTCGTAAGTTTATGTTCCTTTTAAATATTTCAATACTCTTTTTGCTACTACCGAATGACCTCGCAAGGATGATGCATAAATTTGTAAAGTATTTCGACAACAAATGTTATATGGGGACGAGCAATAGATAAATAAATCAAACTTCCAACAAGTTTCTTGTACTTTCTTGGATCTTCAAACA
>APFE031522985.1:60438-161720 GCA_000404065.3 Pinus taeda | reverse complement strand
TAGATGACTTCTCAAGGAATACATGGATATATTTCCTTAAGATGAAATCTGAAGTCTTTGGTAGGTTTAAAGAATTTAAGGCTCTGGTGGAAAATCAGACAGAGAAGAAGATAAAGGTGCTGAGGACAGAAAATGGTGAAGAATTCTATAGCAAGGAATTTGAAGAATTCTATAAGAAGTGTGGTATAGCACAGCAGAAGACTACTCCATATACACCTCAGCAAAATGGAGTCGCAGAAAGAATGAACAAGACGTTGATGGAAAGGGAAAGAAGCATGCTCGGTGGTGTCGGGTTAGGACAGGAATTCTGGGCAGAGGCGGTGGATACTACATGTTACATGGTCAACAGGTCACCTTCATCAGCGTTGCAGGATAAGACTCCACAAGAAGTATGGACTGGTAAGAAACCCTCTCTTTCACATCTGAGGGTATTTGGATGTGATGCATATGTACATGTTCCAAAGGAGAAACGAACCAAGTTGGATAGTAAATCTGAAAAGTGCATCTTTATTGGGTATAAGGATGGTTTAAAGGGTTATAAGCTTTGGAACCCAGTCACATGGAAGGTTGTGTACAGTCGAGATGTGGTGTTCAGAGAGGTGAAAGATGTTATTAAACATGAAGTCCAACCAAAGGAACCTGTGAAGATAGAGTTTGAACTAAAGGAGGAAGAATCAGACTCTGTAGCAGAGGAGGAATCAGAAGATGAAGAGCCACAAACTCCGGCTGTGAGAAGATCAGTTCGAGAAAGAAGGCAGCCAGAAAGGTATAGTCCATCTGCTTTCTGTTCAAATTTTGCTTTGTCTGTTACTGATGATGATCCCAGAACTGTGAAGGAAGCAGTGGATTCAGAGGATGAAAAACTTTGGAAAGAGGCCATGGTTGATGAAATGGCATCTTTGCACAGAAATGAGGCTTGGGATCTGGTAGAGTTGTCATTTGGAAGGAAACCCATTGGCAGCAAATGGGTGTTCAAGAAGAATACAAATGCAGAAGGGAAGGTGGAGAAATACAAAGCTCAGTTGATACCAAAAGGATATTCCCAGGTGCTGGGAATTGATTTTGGTGATATTTTTTCTCCTGCTGCAAAGGTAACTTCTATTAGATTACTTTTATCTATTGCCGCTGCTTTTGATTTTGAGGTAGAACAGATGGATGTGAAGACAACATTTCTTCATGGGTATTTGGAAAATCAAATCCACATGAAGCAACCTGAAGGCTTTGCAGTGAAGGGTAAGAAAGAAATGGTATGCAATTTAAAGAAGTCTTTGTATGGGTTAAAACAGTCACCAAGGATGTGGTATCATAAATTTGATACATTTATACGAGGACTTGGCTTCACCAGAAGCAAAGCAGATCACTGTGTGTATTTTAAATTAAGTGGTGACCGTGTTATTTATCTGGTCTTGTATGTGGGATGATATGTTGTTGGTTAGAAATGACAAAGAAATTATCCAGGATTTGAAGACCCAATTGTCCTCCAAATTCGACATGAAAGATCTCGGTGCTGCAAACTATATTTTGGGCATGGAAATTAAAGAGATTGGGCAAAGAGTAAGCTCTGGTTAAACCAGAGGAAGTATGTTGAGACAATATTGCAGAGGTTTAATATGCAGGATAGTAAACTAGTGAAGGTTCCTATTCCTGTAGGTGTGAGGTTATCTGCTGAACATTGTCCCAAGACACAAGAAGAGGAAGAGGACATGTCCCATGTTCCATATGCAAGTGCAGTTGGTAGCTTGATGTATGCCATGGTCTGTGTTGAGCCTCAAACCTGCACTCATTTACCCATCCTCCCAACAGCCTTTTCCTACTCATTTCCTTCTTTTGTCATCATATCCTTCATCAACTTGTTCAATTCATTTCATTATAGGACTTTTTAACATGATTTGCTAATTGTGCTAATGATTGACTGTTGGTTTAGATTTTTGGTTCAAGTGCTACAATTCCGCAGCCGATACAGGCTTTCCGCAGCCGGTCTCTGATTCCGCAGCCAATCCCAGATTCCGCAACCATTTTCTTGTTTGCTATGATCCAGGTGTACTCCAGAGGAAAGAGCCACATGGGCAAGTTTTTATGACTGTGTACATGGTGTGTGTGCTATCAGTTCAGCCAAACTGGTTGTCTACACCCCTGGTCAACGTGGAAGTAGCTCCGGTCAAACGGCAAGGTTGTAAACGGTGGCACGGCTCTGCGTGTTCAGTTGGAGCACGTAAGTCACAGCTGGCCTCTTCTTTAGCCACGAAGACTGCAGGGGACAAGAATCCAACAGCGGATTTATTAAACCATGATGTTCGTTCCCTAAATCCGTGCACGGTGCTGCTGAACGTGTCTTTTTCCTAGCTGTTAGTTAGCTTAGTTTACGCACAGGACAGTTGATGTACCTGCTATAAATAAAGCGTTTCTACACGCCGAGTAGTTAGTTTTTTGGAAGTTAATATTTTGCTACTGTAAACTCTGTTTTGAAGACTCTTTTATAAAGCGTTTACACTCCCCATTGTGCTTTATTATGTGCTGATTTAATTCCAAGAAGACAGTTTTGTTTCTATCTGCGTAGCTGATCTTTTAATTGGTTGAAGTGGATGGAGGGCCCCTGTCTGCTACAACCATTGTACAGTAGATTTTAAATTTACTTTCCTGCATTTCTTTTTCTTTAATTCACCATGTATATTAATGTACAGTTTTGAATTATGCTGCTTTATGTTTCTTTACTTTTCATTCCATTTCAAGTTATTGTTCAAGTTTTCTCTTTTAAATTCAAGAAGCATTTTAGAAATCACCACATACACACACATTCACTCACTTGTTTATAATTTCATCACATCACATTAGGAAGATAAGTTAGACATAAACTAAAAACGACAAAAAGAACTAGAAAAGGTTGCTTAAGTATATATTGTACACTTCACTTCATCAGCTTACGAGCCCCGGGTTGACAATTTATGATAGCAATTTAGACAACACTAAATTGACCAAACAGTCTGTACTAGACCAGACATTGCACATGCAGTGGGAGTATTGAGTAGGTTTATGTCAAAACCAGGGAAGGAGCACTGGACAGTAGTGAAGTGGGTTTTCAGGTATTTGCGTGGCACTAGTGATTATGGTTTGTGCTACCGAGGAAGACCAGGATTGGACAGAGTGTTGGATATCCGTGGCTTTGTTGATGTAGACTGGTTTGGATATCTGGATTAGAGAAGATCTACAAGTGGGTATGTGTTTAACCTATTTGGAGGTGCAGTCAGTTGGATGAGTAAGAAACAATCTGTAGTGGCACTATCAACTCAGAGGCAGAATACATGGCAGCCACTCATGCAAGCAAGGAAGCAGTTTGGTTGCAGAGATTGTGTTCAAGTATGGGGTTAGTACAGGGAGCTATAAGGATAGACTGTGACAGCCAAAGTGCCATTTTCTTGGCAAAGAACCCTGCTTATCATTCAAATACAAAGCACATTGATGTTCATTATCACTTTGTGAGGGATATGATAGAAGACAAAAAGGTGTTGCTGGTAAAGGCGGACACTTTGAAAAATACTGCAGATGCATTGACAAAATCTGTTAGCTTTGAGAAGTTCTCTTGGTGTAGAGAAACAATGGGTGTTTCAGGGCTGGAAAAATGACTAAGCTCTCCTGTGGCCCCTTGTGGAAAGAAAACAACAAGTGGGAAATTGTTGGGTTGTGTTATATTCTTTCCACGACTAACCTACGTAGTGAACCGAGGGGTTAGAGGGGGGGCGAAGCCCCCCCTTCATTGTGTCGATTGTGCAGCGGGGGGGTCACGGGGGGGCAGTAGCCTCCCTTGTCCAGGGGGTTTGAGGGGGGCGGGTAGCCCCCCTCTACAGGGTCTGGGGCAGGGCCCCGGGAAACATTCTTTTGGACCCTATATTAGGTTGGGCGAACCTACCTATGCTTTTTGGTCCATGGTTTTGGACGCGAGGGTTTTAGGTCCATGGTATTGGATGCTTCAGCATGTATAAATATGTATTGTAACATTGAAAGGAACATAATGAAAAGTTAAGCTGGTAGTCCCAGTTTTGGGATCCAGGGGAAAATCTCTGTGCATATGTGTTTTATGTGTTATACTCTCGCATTATTTATTTTATTTGTTTTAGAATTCGTATGCAGGTAATTTCTGTACAGGGTTAAAACCTACATAAAGGACTGACCATGTTCAAAGGAGCGAATTGACTGCCCTAGATTCTCTCCTATGTCAGCTCATAAAAGTACGGAAACATCATAACTTGACCTGTTTGGGGAAATTACTAATTTGTAATGGAGTATGCAAACGGGAAAGAGCACTAAAGCATGGAAACATCACTACTTTTGCCTAATGGAAGTCATGAAGGAATTCAAAACCCTAACCCTACATGCTATATATGCAAGGCTTGGGCCATTGTTGAAGGGGCCAAAACATTTGAAAGGATTGCCTATTTGACTACTGAGCAGAGTCTCAGACTAAGACAATAGAAGAGGTTAAGAAGGGAGAAAGAGAGTGGAGTTGGAGGGGTAAGGGAAGGGTGATGCAATTGATGGTTGTAATCACTCTTTCTACATCAATATAGAACTGTAGTTGTGTTGTCCACTCTATAATGTTGGTAGTATAACTTGTTTATATGTTGATCTAATATCTTCTAGCATGAGTGGCTTAGTTATATGCAACTAGATATCTTTTATATGTTCATGCCTTTCTTTATCATGGTTTTATGCTATGATATTACACTTGTCTTTGCTATGTGCAAGTTTTGATCTAGATCTGGCTCAAGGATCTTCGACCTAGCTGCATTGCGCTCTCCAGCAACACCACACTAAGACTTGAGGTAATATTTCCTTCTCGCTTTGCTATTAATTTGTTAAAAATAGATATCCATGTATCTTTGTGACATATGTAGCTAATTTGATTTTCTACCAAGGATGTCGAGAAGATCCTTGAAGATTTTCTACATCACAAAACATCCATTCCTTAATCCCTATAGCAAACAGTCCCTTGGCGAAGCTATATCTCTACATACTAGTTCATTGGGATTGTGTCTAAGGTATGACAAAAGATATGCACCCATTCTAGTTGTGGTTTTGTTCCCCTGACCTTAGTCCATCATGCTAAATGATTGCATAGATCATCTTTCCCACTGTATTTCTCTGTCATCCAAGTATTAGCATAGCCAAACCTTAACCTCATCATTCTTCTGTATTCTCTCCATGTAGCAAGGCTTTCCTTGTGCGTAACCCACCAACGGGCTGGTGTAGCATGCAATGCCAGCTCCATTTCTTGGAATTGATGCTCTTATGGTACTTCTCTTTCAAATAAAAAATTCCACATCAATCAAATCATCGTAATGTGGAATATTCCTTACCTCAGTCGAGCCACACCTCAGAGAATTTGTCATCATGTTTTAGCGGAGCGTAGATACTTGATGTAGCCTATTTTTCCAATTATCAAGATCTTCATGTGAATCTGACATGAAGAAGCTATCGTCATCCCACACAATCCAACGATCGGCTGTAGGATTGATCCAATCCTCATCTCGCATTGTTATCTTGTATATCTAGTCTAGATCATCATCACTTTCTACATAGTCGTGCATTGGTTTAGTATAACACACAACTTTTAGAGGCTCTAGTGGCACTACAAACCTGAGTGACTTCTTCTCAAATGATGTCTTCCAATTCTTTAAATTTATTACTTGATTCATATCAATAGCCTAGTCAATTCCTATCAGTGCAGGGTATGGGTTAAGCACCCCATTAGAATAATTTTCTATTGATTTTCCATGTGCAATTGGATAGGAGACCACTGCACCGCAGGTCAACCCATTCTTTCCCATGTCTTCTTAGGCAAGACATTCACATCAGATCCTAGATGTAACATTACTTGATCCATTTCATATTCACATATATACACAGTTAACCTCATCTTGCGCCCCATTCATGCCTTATGCTTACCAATCTTTCTTACAGTGCATTATTCAGAGGGAGTCTATTCTTTATTGGTGCATTTGTCTATTAATTCTTGCAAGCTTTTGATTGATTTCTGATCATGCAATAACTTCATACAAGTCTTCAAGAAAGTAGTTAGTATTGAAGGATCTATTTCTTTCGACGCATTAGTTTCCATCCTTTCTTCTTGACTTCCTAAGGTGGAGGCCTCAGTGAAGTTTTTCTTTGCTTCCAAATTTTTTTCTTTAGCATGATTCAGATCAAAGTGGACTTCCTTCTTAGAAGCCTTACATACCCATCTGTATTCCTTAGGATGCTTACCTTTCTCTGCGCTAGTCACTACACCTCTTCTCAACACAATATTGACATTCGGATCCTCTTCATGGGGCTCAGACCTCATCATCTGAATGTTCTAGTAGGCTACTAGGGCTACACCTTTTTATCTTGCATCTTTACCATCAGAACTAGGCATTCCTCTATGACATGGTCAAACTGTTGAAAATACTAACATGAGGGATGCATGGGATTTGAAAAATCTTGTGCGAGGTGACCTACTTCACAACAGCTATAAAAGATCACCTACCCACACCCTCGTCCTCATCGAGCATCTCCTCCTCTTCATCAACCTTGGAATCTTCTGCACGTTGCTCCTGCGCCTTGATCCTAAGGCCAGTTTTTTGGATGCATTCTGGAGGTAAGGGTTATATCCATCATCAACTCATAAATTCTACAATGGTGTTCATCGTACCCTATAGACTTATAGAAATTGCAAAATAAATGCTCAGGGGTCTACACAAGCTTCTGCAATAGATGACAATTATCAGTAGCATGTTGTCCTATAACTTGACAAATAGTGCACCACAACGTAGCTCCCACACTTTTCCCAGCATTATTCTCAGGCTTCAGGGGTACAGGCCTCCCCATATAATATAATTCTTAAATATAGGGCAATGGTCCTTATCATGTCCATGGCTCTTACATTTGAAACACCAGATATCAACGTGCACCTCCAGTTGAGCTTCCCTTCCTTTCTTCAAGCTCTACATTTTCAAGTGCAGGCTTTCTAGCTACGAATGAATCTGTTGCACTCCAAGATTCGTATCCTAAATAGGCGATGCATCTAGCCTCATCATGATATCCAAGGCTTCCTCTTGCGTGTTTATTTTCTACTGTGATAGAGATATTCATAAATAAGGCAAGAGTGATGCTATAAACCAACCACGATTCTAGGTATCTGAGATTTTCGTATTAGCCTAGCTGATCAAGCATTTCAACGTCTAATCAAAGTCCCAGGGTGTCACATTGACCTTCTGTCAAATTTTGTTAAATTCAACTACTCATTGTGCCTTTGAATTAGGTTTATTGAACTCATTCAAAGATAGCTAGGTATTTTCCAATGAAGAGTTGGGGTTATCAGTGCAATACTTGATATACCATGTTAATGTGCAGTCCTGTAAAGCGATAGCCAACTGGTCTTTCTTAATATTATCGTTTGTGATCTTCTATGTTGTCCAAACAGCATTTGTGACAAAACAAAATTGTTATGGATCTTCGGTCCCCATTCCTTTAAAAATAGACATCTTCATTGCTTCCTTCATGTTGAATGGTGGGGGTGGAGGTGGAGGCATAGGTGAAGGTGTATGAGGTAGAGGTGGAGGTGGAGTGGATGGATGAGATATCATCGGAATAACCTGATTTATTAACTGAATTGTAATTCGCAGCGTAGTCAGCACCGTCCTTTTATCGTCGCTTGGAGGGGGATCAATGGGTAGACTATATTATGGGCTAGATCCTCCATTTCTTCTAAAGAATCTCCCACTTCGCTTATCACCAAAAATCAAGGTAGCTTCATAACCCCTCTTTTCACATAACAACATTTTATCCAAGTCTTTAGTGAGTTCAAATACTTAGCTTATGGTCCTTTAAATATCCTTCACTCTGCTTCGCTATAGTTACTATTACTATCGATCGTGAAAAAAGTCACAAAACTGCCTGATGTGCAATCAACCCAGTGATCCATAGTCCGTGCGATATTTCTTTCTGATGCTTCCAGACGTTGCAGCAACTCAGATATCCACACTATAGGGCCTTCGACCCTCCACATTCCTTAACTATCATCTAATTTAGATAACCACTCATATAGTTCTTTAGGGAAGAAACAGAAGAATGCGTTAGTCTCATCTGTGTAGAAAACTCTCTACAACCTCTGCTCCTTGCATAATTTTGAGCTCCTATTCTATTGAGCCACAAATATGTGTGATTTTCGATCAATCCCCTTATCAAGCTCTTTCTTCGTAGGAAACCAGTTATCGCACATCTCTTGTATAGATCCTGGTCCTAGAAACGGGGCCATTTGTTGGCTTAAGGGGGCCTAACCCAGGTTTAGAGTTGTTCACGCTGTTAGCACTCAAATCTACCTTAGGCTGAAATAAGGTAAAACTCAAGGGTACATCAAACCACGCGCAGCCTCGTAGCTAGCCCTACGAGGACAGGAGAGGGCTCTCTCCGGGTCTATCTCAGACAAGGTAATCAATAAGGCTCTAGATGACTAAATCTGCAACCGATCTTAGGCTAGGTATTAAGTACAAGGAGTTTGAGGTTGATATTAAGGTTTTTTGTTCAATCCACGGGAAAGGCAATTTTAGGTGTGGGGATGAGACACAGTTTTTGCAGAGGTCTACTTGGGGCAAGTTAGGCGATTGTCTTAATGCTTTCAAAGAGAGTGAATGGCTATATCTGACTGGTGAGAAGTTAAAGAGAGCAAGAAGCTTTCAAGGATTCTCCTTCAACAGATGAAAACATGGGAAATCAAACAAACTTAAAGGGAGAGCATAAAAAATTATGGATTCTACCTTAACACTTCATTTGTTCAATTGCAGAAGATGTGAGAAGGAAAATGATAGACATAAAAAACTTACAAATACTGAAAGAAGCATACCATCAACACATAAAGCTGCAAAACCCTGGTCTTTCCTTTGCCAAAAATGCAAAAGTGAATGTACAATAGAGTGTTAATCTTTTCCCAAGAGTCCAACCCCAAAAATGACTTCGAAAATACATAATATAGGAAATCCAACCCATTCCCTTGCCTCTATAAGGTAGGAAACCAATTCATTCATTAAATTTTCACTCTTTGGTGAATGAATCTTCTAGAACAAGTAACTAAGTGTCAAAATTACATCATTTTCAATCAATTACATCAAGATAAGTCAAAAATTATATCACAAATCAAAACTAGTCAAACTGGCCGAATTTCTGAGCTGAAAGATGAAAAATTGGCCAAAAATCTCTATGCGCCGCGTGCCTGACAACCTACTTTTGGGGAACTTCCCGACATCAAAATCAAGCTCAAAATAGCTGGTTGGAAAGCCCTGGATGTTTTCTATCCATCTCAAGTGGACTTTCCCAATTTGGAGCTCATTTGCCCCTTCAAAATGTCATTCTCCGAGAAGTACTTCCTACTGGTGCAAAAGGTGGCAGCAAGCTGGTTTTCATGGTGTTTTTGGGCCTTTTGATCATCCATAACTTGATGAAATGCTTCGGAAATAGCTGAGCATGTATAAGTTACCATGGAAAACCCAAAAATATAAAGTTTTCCTTCAGTAAGTGTCCCCATCAAAAGCGAGCGCGTCAACGCGCTACGCGTTGAGCTAAAAAACTTGTTTTTAGGCCAAAATTTTTCAAAATGACAAACATTTCTCTGAATTTGCCAAAATTTGGAGTGAAGGCCCTCCATCATGTATTGTGCCCCGCCAATCAAGCCTCGGCCAAAATCTAGAGTGGATCAAGCATTTTCCGCTGTTTTAGTGCTTTGCTCAACCGCCTCTTTAGAATCTTCATTTTTGCTTTGCAGACATGCATACGAGCCCAATAATGATTTTTCATATGACGAAGCATGTCTTTGTCTCTATTGGCCTTTGCCAAAAACTTCTCCAGATGAGCGTTAACATGGATGAGCATAGACTCTCGATCAGCCGGTGTCATATCACCCGGTCTCTTTCGGGCCAATTGTCGATTCTCACGCATTTGGCGCAACTCATAAAGTGTATCTTCATCCTCTAGTTGTTTGTTACACTGCTCCAAGTAGTTTATCACCCACTTAGCCATCTGTGATTTCTTTCTCAGTGAGTCATTCTCAGCTTTTTGCTCCCGGATGATCTCCTTTGGCTCCGAGCTAGGAGAGCTCGCATCAACATCAATAATTGTGAAATCAGTGTCCCGACCTCCTGAAGAACCCTCATCATGCATAGGCCTCTTGCCCCTGTCCTGGATTTGTACCTGTGCTGAAGAAGAAGGCGAGACCCTTCCACATCATGTGGAGATAATACTCGCGCTGCTGATGGAGTCAACAAGACCCCTTCCACCCCAGGTGGAGATAATACTCGTCGTGTACATGCAAATAAGGCCCTGTGGCCTCGCTGGTATGTCACATACAATGGAGCACTTATATGCTGAGTCTCAGGAATGTCAGGCTGGTGTGAAGGCTCTCCCTCATCATGAACTATCCCAGGAGGCGGCTGTGTAACTGTGAAGAAGTCACGGGTGATGAAATCCTCCCAAGTAATACCCTGTTGTGTCAACTGATGTACCACTACGATCTTGATCAGCGCGTAATGATATATACTTCTATGCTGCTGTGCTGGGGTCTTCTTTTGTACTGAAACCACCATCCTCTCTATGTTGCGACACATGAAATATGGAATGTTCATCATACGTACCCTCGTGAAATGCATCAACAAACGGAAATGGTCTACATAGAGACGCGAGAATATTCCCTCGCAACTAAAATACTGAATAATGAGTTTCATCAATGGTGAAAACTGATCCCTCAAGAATCTGAAAGGAAAAATTGTGCTCAGATGTCTCATATACCCAGGTTTGATGTATGGATCATAGTAGAATTTATCTAATTGCTGGCGTTTGTTCCATTCCTCTCCTACATTTGGTATCCCGGTGGCCCGAGCAATAGTCTCTGGTGATAAAGTGAAATTTACTCCGGCGAGGTTTACACGGCCATCATGTAAATGTAGAACAAATAAGAAAACTAGTTCACGATGATGATGGGTTTGTGAGATCATCTCACAGTATTGGAAACATGATCGACGCTGAAAACAATCCATTGCAAGTGGGCAAGCCTGCAATTGAGCCAAAGAAGTAGGATCCTCCCTGACATGCTGACCACCTTTGCCACTTCTTTGAAACCTCCGTGCCACATTACCCTCAGCTGTAGAGTCACTGTCATACTCTTTCTCATAAACTGAATCGGTCTCTGACATGACTTTGAAAACAAGATGTCTCCAATATGTATGCTGATATATAAACTGCTCTAACAATGCTGTGACCAAGGGGAAGAAACAAATGCACAAGGGACTATTAGGAAAGGGAAAATATCAGGGAATTAGGGACTTTGAAATAAAATGTAATTGGGTAAGGAAGGGAAAATGTAAATATGGGATTAGGATTTCAGGGTTTGGGATATTAAATAGGATTAAGGAATTTTTTATAGAGGTGGAGGATTAGGATTTCAGGGATTGTAGTGTAGAATTAGTGAGGGAATTAATCAGGAAGTATGATGAGTGAATTTGGGAATGAGGAACAAAGGGAAATGGGGAAAAATACAACCTTGGTAACACACTGTTTTCAAGCCCTACAACGCTTTTTATATTGACAAAGGGAGGGCTTTCAAAATCTGATCTCCACGGAAATCATTCACGAACCGATCACATTCACCATTAAAAACAAAGAAAAGGCAATGGAGGCAAGCCTACCTGACAAATGTATGTGAAGGGGAGGCGATCTTATGAGTTTTCGAACTAGTTTCGGGCTCCAAGCTATAAGCGCCGCACGCCTTACTCAGTGCGCCGCGCGCACCCAATGCGTCATGCGCCTTCCTGTATGGGTCGTGTGCTTGAAAGTTGAAGCGATTTCCACCAAAACGCCCAAACTTAGACTTGGAAAGATTTTCTTCACCCTTGGCATGCACAATGATTTGAAAATTCATTGAAACATCTTTATAAAGACAATTTGATTTTTGCTTGGTCCATAACCCACTTTGTAATGTTTTGTCTTTAACACTTTTTCAGGATTAATAGACTTCTGACTTTTTGGTTTCCTCCTTAAATTTGGTTGAAATAATGATTTTCTTTGACAATTTTTTGCAGGGATAGCTGTGATATAATCTGGAAAAGGAGACCAAGGCTGCACCTGGTCAATTCAAGAACTGAAATTTTTTAAAATTTATTACAAAAAATGAAATGCCGACTTAACTTCAAAACAGAGTTTTGAAGAGAAGTCCTAATCTATCCGTATAATGATAAAAATATTTGAGATAACCACCTATCGAGGACCTCCCTCTGGCCTGCTGGCTTTATTAGACTTCGCAAAAAACCAAATTGACTTAACCCTAGACCTAATGATCGAGAACACTTGTCATGACCTAGAAATTGAAACAGGGCTGCAAATGACTTTTCAAGACTTGATTTTTATGAATAGACCTGAGCCAGCAGTGCCAAGCATGAGGGGAATGAGTGACACAAACCTTTCTGTCACATTTATGGCATGCCTAATGAAATTCAACTGATCGAAACTGATGGGACACCTAAACATGAAATGCAAAAAGAGTTCTAATCTCTGACGAAGGGATAACCAGACCGACTCTAACATTGGCTCCAATGGGGATGGTAGCTCCTCGAAGATGCCAAGAACAACAGATCTCTGTAAGAGCTAGACAGTGCCTTCATCCATTGGGCTATGGAGTCATTATTTCAACACAAAACTTTCACAATGTGACTAAAAACCAAAGACAACTTTGACCAAAACTGACTCGATTTTCAAACTAAAAGGACTGATACAACTAACTTGACAAACTTCAAACCAACTAACCTCCATCTTCAGAATTATAGCCTTCACTGCGGACCCCAGACTGAAGATGAGAAATTAGTACACATGTGCAATAAAACAGAAGTAAAACGATATATACAATGATGATGAAATGAGCAGAAAATACTCAAAAGTGGTATCGCTTTAGCAGCCAACCATTGATCGGCCCTCCGGGACACTCATCTCCATTCATTTCCTTGAGAAGAAAAACATTTTGGCCACGATACGCTGCAATCTTGTAAGGACCCTTCCATAAGTTTTCAAATTTGTTGTGCTTTCCTTTGTCTTCATGTCGAGCATCCCACCTCAAAACTACCTCATCTAGCTGAAATGTCTCTACTTTTGCCTTCCTATCATAAATCTTTTTGATGCACTCCTGCAACTTGAAAGTATTTTGAAATACCTCCTCCCATGTCTGTTGTAAATGAATCATCTGATTAATCCTTCTCTGCATCGGATCTTCCTCACTAACGGCTTCCTGAAGCAATTTGACTACTGGGACAGCAAGCGAAGTAGGAAAGACCGTGTTTGTCCCGTACACCAACTCGAAAGGAGACATGCCAATAGACTTTTTCTGACTCACCCTATCAGCCCACAGTGCATTCACTAATTTCTTCTGCCAACCCTTTTTATTAATTTCCAGCAATTTCTTAATGATATTAACCAAAGATTTATTAGATGACTCTGCCAATCCATTTCCCTGAGGATGGTATGTGGTTGAATGTCCCAAGCTGATATTGTACTTATAGAAAAACTCGACCATTCTTTTTGAGTTGAATGTTGCTGCATTATCTGTGATTAACTTACTTGGACACCCAAAATGTGACAAAATATTGGTTTCAAGAAAAGAGATAATTACCACATCTGTGGCTTGTCGAGTAGGAATCACTTCAATCCATTTTGTGAAGTAGTCCGTGGCTGTCAATATCCATCTATGTTATCCTGAAGATGCTGGATGGATTTCCCCGATGAAATCCAATCCCCACTGCTAAAAAGGTGCACTAACTTCAATTGGTTTGAGAGGCAAAGGCTGTAGTTTCTTCTTCCCTTCGAAAATTTGGCATTCGTGACAATTCGTAACAGCCTTATATACATCTGAAAACAGCGAAGGCCAATAATAACCTGCCCTTAGAATCTTATTCACTATGGTTTTCCTAAACATATGGCCTCCATAGTCTCCTCTATGAAAGTCTTCCACAACTCTTTTGGCTTCCTCCTCTACCAAACAATTCAATAACATTCCACCAGGGTCTTTCCAAAACAATGTAGAATCTAGTATGCAAAATTTTGCAGCTTTCAATTTCAATGTTCTACTCTTATTTCTAGGCATTCTGGGAGGTGAAGACAAATTTTGAAGTACATATAAAATGTCAGCATACCAAGGGGAAGAAAGAAACATGTCAGATACTTGAACTGATGAACTCTCCTCATCTTCATCGGACATGGCAGCAATCCACTTACCCCGCCTTCCTTCTGGATCTGCCTGTACAAAAATATCTTTAATTGTTGCATTAGGAACATAGGCTATAATGTGGGAATGCAATATATATACACGAAAATCTTTCAAGCCCTTTACAAGTGCATGTGCTTGTTTCTCAATAATGTTGTATTTCAATGCTTCGTCCCTTATAATCCGACTAAAAAAGGCAATGGGCTTTTCAACTCCTTCTCTTTTCTGCATTAATACAACTGCCAAAGTGTGCTCGGAAGCAAATGAGAACAAAATAAAGTCCTGTGTGTAGTCTGGGATGATTAAAATAGGAGATGAAGAAAGAGCTAACTTCACTAAATTGAATGATTTCACCACCTCTTCGGTCCACTTTACCTGACTGTCCTTTTTCAGCATGCTCATGATTTCTCTAAGATGCTCAGCTAGATTTGGAATGAAGCGACGCAGAAAATTCAGTTTACCATTAAAGGACTGTATTTCTTTCTTGTTCCGAGGTTGTTCAATTTGCTGGATGGCTTCAACACATGCAGGGTCAACACGGATGTCGTCTTTCGATATGATGTGGCCAAGGAGCTTGCCCTCATCCATGGCAAAAAGACTCTTTTTTGGATTCAGCGAAATGCCATATTTTCTACACCTTTGGAAAACAACTTTCAAATGATATAAATGTTCTTCATCAGAATTTGAAAACACAATTAAATCATCAAGGTAAACAACTAAAAATACATATTTCTTGTTGTTGAAAGCCATGTTCATTGCACGCTGAAAGGTGGCTCCTGCATTCTTCAAACCAAACGAGATTTTTGCATAATGAAACGTTCCCCACGGAGTGGTAAACACAGTCTTGTCATGATCATCTTCATGCACTAAAATTTGATTATATCCTGAATATCCAACGAGTAGTGACATCCTTGATGCTCCAACTACTCGCTGCAATATGTGGTCCATTTTTGGCAGCGGATAATTTTCTTTTAATGAAACCTTATTCAAATTTCTAAAGTCAATACATAAACAAATCTCACCTGTTTTCTTTCTCATGGGCACCAAATTTGATATCCAATCTGAAAATCGGATAGGCACAATGATTCCTGACTTATACAATCTGTTTACCTCTTTTTCAATCGATGGTAGCAGCTTTGGATTGATTCTCCTCAACTTTTGACTAAAAGGCTTCTGATTTGATTTAATGGGGATAGTATGCTGAATGATATTAGTGTCATAAGTTTTTAAATCTGAGTAATCCCACGCAAAAACATCAGAAAATAAAGACAACAACTTCACATACTCTGCCTTTACCTTTGGTGATAATGACTTTGATGATTTTACCATCTTGGGATGCTCAGCTGTCCCAATATTTACCTCTTCAACACCTTTTTCAATTGGCCTCAATGTTGGTTTATGGGCTACATCATCTTGGTCAAAGAGTTCCTCCAAAGGAATCAATCCCTTAGGAATGATGTTATCTTTAAGTTGCAGCACTTCCATTTGATTTATTTGTATATCATCACTACCATCATCATGTTCTGTATCTATGGAGGTGTCTTTGAACTTACCCTTATTCTGCATAAAATGATTAATATCCTCGTCATCCTAAAAGACTTGCCAACATCGCTGATTGTCTGGAACGGTGGGACAGTGTTTCACATGAATCTCGAACTTCTTGTTGGAATTCATTGGAATTTTTAAGTTGCTTGCTGCCTTAACAAGTCCATCAGCAACACCATTTTGTATGCGAGGCACACATGTTAAGGTATGATCAGAAAATAACTTCAGAATATCTAAGACTGCATTTTCGTACGCTCTCATGTGAGGATGCTTGGCCTGAAACTCACCCTTAACCTGCTTTATCACCAACTCTGAATCACCATAGACTGCAATTCTTTTCGCTTTCAGCTTTCTAAGAATCTTAAGGCCAACAATTAGAGCTTGATATTCCGCTTCATTATTAGAACAATCAAATGCTAGCTTGTAGGAAAACGCTCTCACTTTGCTTGGAACCTTATCCGTAGTGGAAAATGGACTGCGAATCCGAACACCAATTCCAACACCATCACTACCTACTGCGCCATCAAAATCCATGGTCCAAAGACTATTTTCATCATCCTCTAAATGCTGAAATTGCACCAGCTCTGTTTTTCCTGTTTGCTTCCCATTGTCTTTAGCTGATTTCTCCACAGTAGTTTGCTTTTCTCTCCTTTCTTTTTACAAAATTTCTCTAAAATTCTCAGTGATTTCTGGTATATCTTCCGCCTAAACTAATTGACTATCTATATCATTAAAACTATGTACATAATTTATAGGATGATTGATTGGCTTCTCTTTGCTGGTTATCATGTATTTCATCTTCTGCTCTCGATATAACTTTCTCATTTGACCAAAGACTGGAATTGTTGCATAAGAGAAATCTAACTGTAGTGTACCTTTCAATTTTGCCCCCCAAGATCTTGAGAAGAGCATCCCAAATCGTGGAGGAATGTCCGCCACAACCACATCCATCAAAACATTCTTCGCTAGAATTTGGTCTAAGCTAACAACCAAATATTTGATGAGCCCGATACAGCTCACACGGCTGGAATCGAATGAATACAAATCATGATATTTCCTTGTAATGTCTAGTCCCAACTTTTCCATGATCGCCTTTGGCATCAAATTGTGCGAAGCACCCGAATCGAACATAGCATTGTGTAATACCTATTCATGCAATCTCAAACTGATATAAAAGGGAGGAACATCACTGTCAGGGGACTCACCATCTAATGCAGGCCCAAATATCAATTCTGGATGATAATCTTCAACATTTACTGTGTCAAGCATTGGATCAAAATTCAGAATTTTGGAGACTTGACCACGGTAGTTGCTGTTCTTCATGATTTCTGTCAAAGGAATAGATATTTTTAATTTGGAAATTTCATTTTCCAAACTAAATGATGAAACCTTTTCGACTTCTTTGACCGGAACTTCCTTCTTATCCTTGATTATACTTGTCTGATTTGCCTTTTCTGCTGATGATATTTTACTAGCTGTGGGATCAATTGTCTCTTTTCCTTTCTTCTATGGTATGGGTGAATCCGGCTTCGGTGCTGTAGCTTCTTTTCTTTTCTAAATTGGATTTATGGGCACATCTTGGTTTCTCAATGAGTACTGCTTTTGTTGAATGGACAAAGCATTCAAATATCCTCTTTGGTAATCATCTAAATCTACATCATCTGCTAAGATGAAATCTTCATCTTTCTAGGAAGCTGAACTTTCTCCATACTCTTCATCCTCGGTGATGTAAATGGGCAGATCGTTGGGAGTAAAGAAGTGATTTTGGTTCCCTACTACATCAGCATCATCATCTGAATCTTGACTCATAAAATTCGGCAAAAGAGGAGTCTTAATCTACTTCTGGGCTGCCGGCTCTTGTGATTTTTGTTCACGCTGCTTAATTCCAAACTGTGGTTGTTGCTGGCCACATTAATTTGGATTACGAGTCTACGTTTCTGATTTATCAAGGTTCATTGTTTTGAACATTTTTTTCCATCTCACGAAGCTAAGGCGATTCTGATGTAGACTCTTCCTTTATAGTCAATATTTTCTCTGCTTTCAACCATGCTCTCTTATCATTCAGATTTGCCTCAACACTAATGGCAATCTTTTGCATATGTTCTAAAGTAGGCGGATCTCTATCTCGTAGTGAGTAAGCCATCTCCGGATCAAAACCATCTGGGAAGTTAAGAAGAGCTGACTTTTTAGACGGTCTTAAGTCATCTGGAATTGCATTATACACTGCATTAAATCTGATAATATAATCTTGAACAGACTCATTAGGATTATGCTTGATGCTGCTATACTCTGAAGTGATTTGCAACAGATCTTTCTTCATTTCCCACTGATCTAGAAACAAAGTCTGAAGTTCCTGTAGTGTGTTGATACTCCTTGCCTGTAAAGCTCTAAACCATTTTCGAACCTCTCCTCCAAAAGTCTGGGCAAACAATCTCATTGAGACATTTTCTGCACCAATTTCATGCAGGTCCAAAAAGTCTGTCATTCGGAAAATATGCTACTGAGCTGATATACCCTGTGGTGTGCCATCGAATATAGGGATCTTGCTTTGATAATCAGCGGGCATAGCATCCGAATTGGCTGGCAAAGCAAGGGGTGCAAATCTAGCAGCCATGGCTCTTGGTGGATTTGTAGTCGGCCTTGTTGATGTTGGGGGAGTATGCGCAACTGAGGTGTGAGGTGTATGAGGAGGTGTGTGTGGAGGAGATGCAGTTTTAGGCATGGAAACAATGGATGAAGGCGAATTTACTGCAGACTTTTGATCAGAAATAATAGGTTGCATAGCGATGGTGGGAAAGAAAGGTGGTTCAGTAGGAATTCTAGAGGTGGATGCCGTAATGGATGATCCAATGGTAGCAGATGCCATTTCTAAAAAATCAATGATATTTGTAACATCAATTGTAGTTTGGAGTTGTCTTAAAATGAAATTCTCAATAGACTTATTAGACCTTTCGATTTGAAGAGCGGTAGCGAAATCAGGATTTGGAACTATAGAATCAAGAGCATTTTCAGACTTGGTTTTGAACAATGACAGTTCAAACTCTCATCAAAAGCAAGTTCTTCAAGATATTCAAAAATTGCAAGACATGAATGAGATTTAATCAGGGGAGTCACAGAGCTTTCTTGATGGAGAAGTCTTGGAATCAAATTGAGATTTTTGTAGACAGGAGGCGGATTTGGATCTGGATTAGCTTTGGTATGTCTTCTTGAAGCCAGTGTTTTTTGTCAAAAGATCAAAGGAATATAAGTAATTCAGCCTATCGACTTCTAGACTCAATCATCCAAAGCTCTAGAATGAACAAATATACTGGGGTGATTCTGTAAATCAAGTGTTGCATTCACAAGCTAACCGGAGATCGACAGAAGCAGCGTTTATCTACTTACGCTTATGCATGGAAAAACTGTTTCGAAAGCTACCTGGCGTGACTTCAGACTCCGTCTAATACTCATGAAAAAAACACATCAACAAGCAAACCATTGAGATTTTCCTTCCCTAGTATGGTCACCACTATGTTAGCGCTCAAATCTACCTTAGGCTGAAATAAGGTAAAACTCAAGGCTACATCAAACCACGCTCAGCCTCGTAGCTAGCCCTACGAGGACAGGAGAGGGCTCTCTCTGGGTATATCTCGGACAAGGTAATCAATAAGGCTCAAGGACTAAATTTTCAACTGATCTTAGGCTAGGTATTAAGTACAAGGAGTTTGAGGTTGATATTAAGGTTTTTTGTTGAATCCACGGGAAAGGCAATTTTGGGTGTGGGGATGAGACACAGTTTTTGCAGAGGTCTACATGGGGCAAGGTAGGCGATTGTCTTGATGCTCTCAAAGAGAATTAATGGCTATATCTGACTGGTGAGAATTTAAAGAGAGTAAGAAGCTTTCAAGGATTCTCCTTAAATAGATGAAAACATGGGAAATCAAACAAACTTAAGGCAGAGCATAACAAATTATGGATTCTACCTTAACACTTCATTTGTTCAATTGCAGAAGGTGTGAGAAGGAAAATGATACACATAAACAACTTAAAAATACTGAAAGAAGCACACCATCAACACATAAAGCCACATGGATCCTAAATAGTGCTGCAAAACCCTGGTCTTTCCTTTGCCAAAAATGCAAAAGTGAATGTACAACAGAGTGTCAAGCTTTTCCCAAGAGTCCAACCCTAAAAATGACTTAGAAAATACATAATACAGGCAAGCCAACACATTCCCTTGCCTCTAGGGGTCGAGCTCATCATCCTAGGGGCTGTTTCAACCAACTCTAAACAAAGCACTACAATCTAGGCAGTCAAAACAACTTGCCTCTATAAGGTAAGAAACCAATTCATTCATTAAATTTTCACTCTTTGGTGAATGAATCTTCTAGAACAAGTAACTAAGTGTCAAAATTACATCATGTTCAATCAATTACATCAAGAGAATTCAAAAATTACATCACGAATCAAAACTAGTCAAACTGGCCTAATTTCTGAGCTGAAAGATGAAAAATTGGCCAAAAATCTCTATGCGCCACGCGCGTGAGCTCTACGCGCCACGCACCGTTCGGCCTACTTATTGGGCACTTCCTGACATCAGAATCAAGCTCACAATAGCTGGTTGGAAATCCCTAGATGTTTACTATCTAGCCCAAGTGGAATTTCCGAATTTGGAGCTCATTTGCCCCTTCAAAATGTCATTGTCCTAGAAGTACTTCGTGCTGGTGCAAAAGGTGGCAGCAATGTGGTTTTCATGGTGTTTTTGGGCCTTTTGATCATCCAGAACTTGATGAAATGCTTCGGAAATAGCTGAGCATGTATAACCTACCATGAAAAACCCAAAAATATAAAGTTTTCCTTCAGCAAGTGTCCCCATCAAAAGCGAGCGCGTCGACACGCTACGTGTTGAGCTAAAAACCCTATTTTTAGGCCAAAATTTTTCAAAATGACAAAAATTTCTCCGAATTTGCCCAAATTCAGAGTGAAGACCCTCCATCATGTATTGTGCCCCACCAATGAAGCCTTGGCCAAAATCTGGAGAGGATCAGGTGTTTTTTTCCTTTTTAGTGCTTTGCTCAACCGCCTCTTCAGAATCTTCATTTTTTCTTTGCAAACATGCATACGAGCCCAATAATGATTTTTCATATGACGAAGCATGTCTTTGTCTCTATTGGCATTTGCCAACAACTTCTCCAGATGAGTGTTAACATGGATGAGCATAGACTCTCGATCAGCCGGTGTCATATCATCCGGTCTCTTTCGGGCCAATTCTCGATCCTCACGGATTTGGCGCAGCTCATAAAGTGTATGTTCATCCTCTAGTTGTTTTTTATGCTGCTCCAGGTAGTTTATCACCCACTTAGCCATCTGCAATTTCTTTCTCAGCGAGTCATTCACAGCTTTTTGCTCCCGGATGATCTCCTTTAGCTCCGAGCTAGGAGAGCTTGCATCAACATCAATGATTGTGAAATCAGTGTCCAGGCCTCCTGAAGGACACTCATCATGCATAGCCCTCTTGCCCCTGTCCTGGATCTGTACCTGTGCTGAAGAAGAAGGTGAGACCCCTTCCACATCATGTGGAGATAATACTCACGCTGTTGATGGAGTCAACGAGACCCCTTCCACCCAGGGTGGAGATAGTACTCGTCATGTAGATTCAAATAAGGCCCTGTGGCCTTGCTGGTATGTCACATACAATGGAGCACTTATATGCTGAGTCTCAGGAATGTCCAGCTAGTGTGAAGGCTCTCCCTCATCATGAACTATCCCGGGAAGCGACCGTGGCACTCTGAAGAAGTCACGGGTGATGAAATCCTCCCAAGTAATACCCTGCTGTGTCAACTGATGTACACTATGATCTTGATCAGCGCGTAATGATATATACTTCTATGTTGCTGTTCTGGGGTATTCTTTTGTACTGAAACCACCATCCTCTCTATGTTGCGACACATGAAATACGGAATGTTCATCATATGTACCCTCGTGAAATGCATCAACAAACGGACATGGTACACATAGAGACGCGAGAATCTACCCTCGCAACTGAAATACCGAATGATGAGTTTCATCAATGGTGCAAATTCGTCCCTCAGGAATCTGAAAGGAAAAACTGTGCTCAGGTGTCTCATATACCCAGGTTTGATGTATGGCTCATAGTAGAATTTGTCTAACTGCCGGCATTCGTTCCATTCCTCTCCTACATTTGGTATCCCGGTGGCCTGAGCAATAGTCTCTGGTGATAAAGTGAAATTTACTCCGGCAAGGTTTACACGGCCATCATGTAAATGTAGAACAAATAAATGAACCAGTTCATGATGATGTTGGGTTTGTGAGATCATCTCATAGTATTGGAAACATGATCGACGCTGAAAACAATCCATTGCAAGTGGGCAAGCCTGCAATTGAGCCAAAGAAGTAGGCTCCTCCCTGACATGATGACCACCTTTGCCACTTTTGTGAAACCTCCGTGGCACATTACCCTCAACTGTAGAATCATTGTCATACTCTTGCTCATAAACTGAATCCGTCTCTGACATCACTTTGAAAACAAGATGTCTGCAATATGTATGCTGATATACAAATTGCTCTAACAATGATGTGACCAAGGGGAAAGAAATTCACAAGGGACTATTAGGAAAGGGAAAATATCAGGGAATTAGGGACTTTGAAATAAAATGTAATTGGGTAAGGAAGGGAAAATGTAAATATGGGATTAGGATTTCATGGTTTGGGATATTAAATAGGATTAAGGCGTTTTTTATAGAGGTGGAGGATTAGGATTTTAGGGATTGTAGTGTAGAATTAGTGAGGGAATTAATGAGGAAGTATGATGAGTGAATTTGGGAATGAGGAACAAAGGGAAATGGGGAAAAATAAAACCTTGGTAACACACTGTTTTCAAACCCTAAGGGCTTTCAAAATCTGATCTCCACGGAAATCATTCACAAACCCATCACATTCACCATTAAAAACAAAGCAAAGGCAATGGAGGTGAGCCTACCTGACAAATTTATGTGAAGATGAGGCGATCTGATGAGTTTTCGAACTAGTTTCGGGCTCCAAACTGTAAGTGCCGTGTGCCTTACCCAGTGCGCCACGCGCTCCCTATGTGCCACGCGCTTGTAAATTAACACTGGCGATTTGAGCCCAGTGCGCCGCGCGCACCCAATGCGTCGCGCGCCTTCCTGTATGGGTCATGTGCTTGAAAGTTGAACCGATTTCCACCAAAACGCACAAACTTCAACTTGGAAAGATTTTCTTCACCCTTGGCATGCACAATGATTTGAAAATTAATTGAAACATCTTTATAAAGACTCCAATTTTATTTTTTCTTGGTCCATAACCCCCTTTGTAATGTTTTGTCTTTGACACTTTTTCATGATTAATAGACTTCTCACTTTTTGGTTTCCTCCTTAAATTTGGTTGAAATAATGATTTTCTTTGACAATTTTTTGCAGGGATAGCTGTGATATAATCTGGCAAAGTAGACCAAGGCTGTGCCTAGACAATTCAAGAACTGAAATTTTTGAAAATTTATTACAAAAAATGAAATGTCGACTTATCTTCAAAACAAAGTTTTGAAGAGAAGTCCTAATCTATTCGTATAATGATAAAAATCTTTGAGATAACCACCTATCGAGGACCTCCCTCTGGCCTGTTGGCTTTATTAGACTTTGCAAAAACCAAATTGACTTAACCCTAGACCTAATGACCGAGAACACTTTTCATGACCTAGAAATTGAAATAGGGCTGCAAATGACTTTTCAAAACTTGATTTTTATGAATAGACCTGAGCCAACAATGCCAAGCACGAGGGGAATGAGTGACACAAACCTTTCCGTCAAATTTATGGCATGCCTAACGAAATGCAATTGATCGAAACTGATGGGACACCTAAACATGACATGCAAAAAGAGTTCTGATCTCTGACAAAGGGATAACCAGACCGACTCTAACACACGCAAACCAACAAAACCTTAGCCACTAGCCCTTTCATCAACAATCTACGTAGCATAGTTTGCAATCTCACATGAAGCATTATTGGGGGATGCTACAACTAGGTTTCTACATTCAGGTACATGTGATAAGTGGTTCTTAAATTTCTATAGCTCATATATGCTTTCACATAAATCGGTATCCTTCTAGGGCTTACTACTATAACTAGGGAGAAAAGGCTTCTAGACCTCCTTGAAGGTCTATGACCAATCTTTTCAGACCTTAAATGGAGATTTTATCTACTTTCACGCATCAATAAATAACCCTAGATTTAACTTCACACAGATCTACCCAATTCATCAAAACACATAGCAGAGATAACTCTTATCTTCGTGAAGCTAGATAACTACTTAAATCATGCATAAATAATACATATTTAATGGTTTCGTACAACATTCATTCATTATTCCATAGAAAACACATTAAAAGTGACAAGTCATAGCATAAACAGAATCAACATAAATACTTAGAGTGCTCAATAATTGTTTCAAATTTAGGCTTTATTGATCTTCAATGTTCAGATTACAGACTCTTCTATCTTACACACTCAGTTGCAGGCTTAGCAAGGCCTCCTAGACACTTAGTTGCAGGAGTCTTCCCCTTATCACCTAAGTATAGGAAGCAGAGCCTTCATGCCTTACCACTTGCCCAAAACAACAAAAACCATTCAAAGTTCACAATTCTTCATTCTTAGTTATCTCTAAAACTCACTATCACTTAACTATTTATAGCTTTCTCAATACAATACCATGGTCTACATACCATGGGAGAATCTTAAAACCAACTCAAAACAGGGGGCTAAGACCCCTTTGACTCCTATCTACTTATGCGCTCCACATCCACATTTTGTGGAGACTTTACATCTTTTTACAAAACTTATACAAAACTTGGGTTAACTATCCCCAAAAACTGACCCTAGGGACCCTATCTCAAAACTAGACATGTGGTTATATTTATAAAAAATGGAATCAATCTTCACCTCCTATGACCCTTCATCTTTCCTCACGGCTTTTCATTTTCCATTGCTTATATAATTACCTTATTACTTCTTTTAAAAATTACATGAAAACTAAAATAAAGGCAACTTTCTCGCGCTATTAATCTTATGATGGCCAAATGTGGAAACTCGACTTTTATTTCTTTTTTTATGTATGTGTTTGATGATTTTTACTCTAAGGAAATAGATCAAACCTTTATTGATAGTGTTCTCTTAGATTTGAATTCAGATTTAAGATCATATCATAATATAGCCTTCTCATATGTTTTTATTCAGCTTAAAAGTACGAAGAGCATAGTGTGGATTTTCATCATTTCCACAATATGATCTCTAACTTCTTCTTTTGTTGGATCCAAATCTTCGCATGTCGAGGCTTCTTTTATTGCATTTATCCTTTCTATATTTTCTTACTGAATTTCATGTTTAGGTCTCATTACGCCTGGTACATCGGTGGAGGGTATCCCAAAAGTCTTAACCAAGTATTTCAATGCATTGTGAAGGGGTTGATATATACTCAATATTATAGCCACATATCTTCCAAACATTTCATGCAATTGAAAAATCATTCTAGCATTTTCCTTATCTTACTCTACAACTGTTCTATATTTTCTAATCCAGCGAAAAATAAGAGCCAAAATCCATTGGGATCAAAGATATTTTTTTTTAAAGAATCACTTTACAACTAACCTTGGAAAAATAATACTTACAAACATTTTTGAGAATATTCTGATTTTCAAGTTCTTCAAGAAAGTATTAAACTAAATACACTTTACAATTGGTCATAAAAATATATATATTCAAATAAATTTTTTATTAAAGAAAGTTGTCTCAAGCATTAGAATGGCTATGCAATATTGGAATGATTATAACAATCATGACTAGAATAGACATGTCATCAAGAATGAGAAAAGTCATCGTTTTCACGAGAGAATATATGGACCAATGCCTTTTAAGAGTATCAACATGAGTGATGGAAACCTTCAATGATAACATTGGGACTATTGATAGTAACAATGCCTACAAAAGACAGTAATAACTTCATCTGTAGCAACCAATCATCTTGTGTGCACTTTCTCAACACATTTTCAATGAATACCTGAAAACAACTATTATCCATCTCAAATGAAAGAAATATTTAATAAATTAAGGTGATATATAGAAATAGAATACCTGAGCTAAAAATATGAAATATTGGACAATGATAAATGAAAAGGATATGTATGTTAGAAACAAAATGTGTAAAATGGAGATAAAAGGTGGTAAAAATATGTCAATTTCCATACCCAATAACAAACAAGTTAGATTTAGGCATGGAAGTAGAGCACATTCCCTATGCCATAGAAAGTTGATGATGTACGATTCAATGCAACAACAAGATACTTATGGTGAGACATGAAGGGTACAATTCTAGAGTGCCATGTGAGTGGATGAGCCCAAGCACACAAACGGTTGTGACACTTGCCACTTTGTTCCCCATGGTAAAAACACACTCAAGCACACATAAGTAGATGATTTGTGGAGGAAACACAAACTTTTGCACAAGAATTGCATGGTTAAGAGACTAACAAGTTGTGCCTAGACTTGGGGCTTATTGCATGCTAGGTGATGTGCTCACATGGGTAGTTGGTTGCTTGAGTTAACACGATTCAAGTAGTGCATGGGATGAATTGAGTGGCATGATGAGAAACGAGTTTTAGGAAATTCGATTCATGATATGTCATGCGAGTTTTAGCAAATTTGTATTATTGAGTGTTTTGTCAAGTTAGGCCAGAGGTAGGGCATGCAAGTGACATGACCCCATGAGTGTTTATAATGAACATCCTAAAACATAATAATTTATTTTAGAGTAAATAACTAACTTTTTAGAAGCACAAATAACTTCCTCTTATTCTCTTTTTCTCCAGGGAATCCTTACTTTGATAAATTAGATAACCTCCCTTTTTCTATAATACATAGTAATGGTTTTTGTAGTATTCACATGCCACCTATTCATACTATCTTTTTCTCTAATACTATATATTTGTTTCTCATTTTCTCATTATCATTTTATTTGTATTCCTGATAGCCTTATTCATCAATAATCTCATTTTAGTATGTTTTGTATCCTATACAAAAGAATCTTCCTTCTTCAAAGACTTGTATTAACTCTTTGACATTCAAATATTGATGTATCAAATTCGGTCTTAAGATACTATTAATGCATTGGAGTTCTTGTTCGAATATTATCTATAAATTATATAACCATATCACACTTCTCTAATACATACTATATTAGTGTATTGTATTTCATATGTTATTATACCTATTAACTAAAAGTTTGTTTTTCAATTCCTAACCATTGACAAAACCAAGTGTAGAGTAAATTAGTCTTGATTTTTCTTATAGATAATTACTTGTGAGATTTATATGTTTTCTGATTACATAATATGTTCTCTTTATCGATAAATTATACAAATGTTTAAAAACAAAAGAATCTCAAAGAGACAATGGACACCAGAAATTTGGCTTCGAGTTAGGGAAGAAACCCCATAAGGGGTAAAATCTAGCAATCCTTCTCTTATAAAATTATATCAAAATGCGATATCCAGGACGAAGGCCAAGACCCAACACTACCACCAAAATTTCCAGCCCAACTCACCTCTAGGTCACCACCAAGTCAATTCAACTCTAGTCAAAGTCAACAATGGTCAAACTATCCAAATCTATCATCTTCATGAAATTCAAATCCTTTCATCAAATTTTGGGCCTAAAATAGTCATAGGAAATTTACCCTCTTTCCACACAAATTACATTTTATACGTGCAATTTTTTCCTAGGTTAAATATTCAGTCAAACTTAAAATATTCTTCGTTATTTTGACTTCATCCTTCTCTCTCTTTTGACTTGCCTTGATTCCTCTTCTTTGCTGGTTTTTAGATGTATTCATGATGTTTGATTGGCAATATCCAATAGGGTCTAACTTGGATATAATATAGTTGTCAAAGAGGTCAAATAGGTGTCTCTTGGAGGCCCAAGCCGACTTATTCCCAAGGAGGGATAACTTCACAACTTTGGTGGATATTGACTCAATATAAAAATTCTTTTCATTTTCTTTCATAAATCAAATTGGTACTTGATATAAATACATTTTTTGTTCGACTCATAATGAAGTATTTTTCCCTTTTCACTATATAAGAATTAAGAACATTCTTTGACAAAAAATAAAATAATAATAATGAATATAATAAATATTTAAATGCTGAAAATTACATTTTATCACATTATGAAGATTAACACTAGTTACATTTTCAACACTCCCTCTTAATTAGGAAGGTACTCATAATGACACGACAAGATACTCTCAAGTTGGAATATTCATATAAGAAAGGATATCGATTGGTAATAATAAATGATGATTATATCATCATAGTCAACATTAACAAAATCGAAAGGCCTTGAATAACACACTCTATCTCTCCACTAGATCAGATCACAAAGCTGGGAGGCATAAATTTGGACACTACCACCTCTCAATGCATATACCCCACCTAGGTTTTGTAAAGGTATGACCTCATAGGACCATTTCCTAATCCCAAAGAAAAGTATGTCCTTTGGACCATTCTTTACAAAGTCCATGTATCCAACTTAGGACGTTAATCCTACTCAACCACAATACATGACTGAAGAATGTATGTCCCTAATTCGTATCCAATACATCGACTATCCTTATCAGTGTTCTTTACTAGGCTTCTGGTTGCCAGTCCTGGCCATAATACATGACACATTAAGAACACAGTGTCCACCCTCACACTCTCTCAACCACAGAGGAGATCCTCACTCCCTCTCAAATAGGGAGGAAACAACCATAAGCATAAGATTCTCTAAAACATACTCAATCTTGAAAAGGAACTTTATGAATGGACTAACTACTTGTTCTTCCATGGAGATAGGTTGTAGCTTATCAACTCCTATCTCCATCATACTCTTAAATCATAAACCGCTTCAACCTTCCCAATTATCTAATAATATTCATGTAGCTTTGAATCCAACATGTCATCAAGAAGTTCATCAAACACCCTATGGCGCTTCTAATTGAGATATATCTTCTTACATAACATTTCTATGAGTTACTTAGTTTTGCCATTTTGCATTCTGGATGTTGTATTCCTTCATTATGTATAGATATGTTGACATGAAGTCTATAAAGTTTTATCACTCAGAGCTGATGTTAGATTAATGAGAGCTCATATGGTTTGGGATTATTTGCTAATTTTAAATGAATTCATTGTATATGTAAATCATATTTCTTCCTCAAAGTTTAGAAATTTATGTTTCTTACTGTACACTATTTAGGTCCAACAAGGTGATCTTGTAAAAATGTCACAAGTCTATTATCCATTGCAATAAGGTTAACATCATATTATATATAGAACATGATCATGCTTAGATATCAAACTTATATTTTTTGCATATGTCCCTCGGGTCTTAACATGTCTCATGGTTCGTATATAAGGCATTTCTATAGAAACGCATAAGATATAGAGACCCATATTGTCACGAAATTTGATAATATAGAATCACAGTACTTTAGAAAAGCTGTCATAGAGAATTTCATCATTTCATTGTTCTCAAAGGTTTCAGATATAGTTTTCTGTCATCATATATGTCCCTATTTTCCATAGTAAGCTTGGTTTTCTCAGAAAAATGTTGCACAAAAAAAAATTCTTTAGATATATGTCGTACTATTCTCTAAGCCTTAGGAATATACTTCATTCTATTACAATATTTAGAAATGTGACTTGTATTATCACACATTTCAAGGAAATACTTCTCACTATTTATACCTCCCAGATACTATGGAGACAGTATTACTTAGAGTGAATGGCTTCATCTTCTGTACTGAGCTTACCAAAGTGAGTAGCTACTACTTTATGCTTGTATTCTTGTACTTTATGACTAATTTTGCATAGCATTTACAGAGTAGAAATGATCAGTTCCAGAACTTTGCTTGTATTTTTCATATATTCATCCTACATATCACAACTCATACTTCTATATTTTGACATTCAATCTTTTGTATTTTTGCAGACATGGATAACACAATGTCATTTTATTGGGCTATTTGAATTGTTCAGTTCTCACGGATTCAGAATTTGATCTAAACATCATTTAATGGATACTTTGATCTTATCATGTTAAGTCCTCTTGCATACCAGTCTTAGTCATGATTAGAACTTATTCAATGGTGCTCTTTCCTTCACCATAGATTTGATACCATGTTAAGAAACCAAACGTAATGTAGATTAGGCTTGATTTCGCTTCTTGATAATTAATTGTGAATGTTATCAATTTTATTATTACTTGTAATGTTCTATTTTTCAACAAATTATAGATATTTTTAAAAATAAAAGGATCACAAAGAGAGAAGATACACTAGAAGTTATGCTTTGAGCGAGAGAAAAAAGCCACCTAGTGGGAAAATCGAATAATCCTTATCTTATAGAATCATATCAAAATTATATATCCAAGACTAAGACCAAGGCCCAGCATTGCATAGAAATGTCTAGTCCAACCCTCATCAATGTCACCTCCAGATTTGGTAAACTCTAGTCAATGTTAGCAATGGTCAAACTATCCAACTTTTTCATCTTTCTAAAATTTCGGTCCTGCCCTAAAATTTTGACCCTGAAATTTTGGGCCTGCCATAGTCAAAGAATATGGTTTTTTCCACAAGTTATAGTCCACATGTGCGAGTTGTCACTATGTCAAATATTTGCTCAAACATAGAACATTCTTCTTACTTTTGACTTCATCCTTCCAATCTTTTGACTTGAGTTGATTCCTCTTATTTGTTGGTTTTAGATGTATTCTTACTGATTGAGTGAAGGTATCCAATAGGCTCCAAATTTCTTTAATATATAGTTGTTTAGGAGGTCGAATAGGTGGCTCTCGGAGGCATAGACTGACTTGTTCACAAGGAGGGTCAACTTGACAACTTTGGTGGAATTTGACCTGATATAAAAAAAAAATTTCGTTTCATTTCAAACTCCAATTGGGACTTGACTAAAACACATTTTCTATTTGACTCATAATAAATTATTTTTAACTATTTTGACTCTATAAGAATTAAGAACATGCTATAACCAAAAATAAAATGATAATAGTGAATATAATAAATATATAAATGGTAAAAATTACATTTTATTACATTATGGAGATCGAAACTAGTTACATTTTCAACACTCCCTCTCAATTAGGGATGTATTCATAATGAAACAACGAAATACTTTCAAGTTGAAATACTCATATTAGAAAGGATTCATATTGATAAGCAACAATGATGATCATGTCATCATAGCTATAATTGTCAAAATTTCAAGGCCTTGACTAACACGCTTTATCTCTCCAATAGATCATAGCACAATGTCGGGAAGCATAAACTTGGACACGACTGCCTCTCAATGTGCATACCCCACCATGGTTTTTCGATGGTATGAACTCACAAGACCATTTCCTAATCCCAAGGAAAATTACTTCCTCTACACCATTCTTTACCAAGTCCATGTATTCAACATAGGTTGTTAATCCTAATCAATCACAATACATTACTCAAGAGTGTATGTCCCTAATGCTTATCCAATCAACCATTCTCCCTACTCATGCTCTTTACTAGGCTTATGACTATTATTCATGAGCATATTACATGACACATGGAGAACACACTGTCCAACCTCAATCATTTTCAACCAAGGAGGAGATCACAACTCCCTTTGAAACAGTGATAAAATAACCACAAGACTAAGGTCATCTAAAAAATACTCATTCTTTAAAAGGAACTTCAAGAATTCATCGACTACCCGTTCTTCAATGGGTATTTTTTGTAGATCCTCAGCTTCTATCTACATCATACTCTTGAAAAATAAACCACTTTGACCTTCCTTGTTCTTTTACAATCTTCAAGTAGCTTTGAATCCAACATGTAATCAAATAGTTCATGAAACACCTTATGGATCCAAACTTCTTGATAGTTTATTTTATAGGCCTTCCAACCTTCTCCCTTCATAATGCAATAGATTCTTGCTTCATGTTATTTCAAGAAATCATACAAGTTCACAACCATTTGTAGTATCTTTATAAACATCAACATTTTGAACCCAAACTATGTGTTCTTGGATCAAACGAATTAGCGATTGATACAACAATTTCATAACTCTTCAACTTTTTTCAAAAGGGTATTTCCAAAGATTTGTCATCTTTCCTTTTGATCACAAGCTTCTATGGGTTTTCTACCAAACTTAAAGAAACATTGTATCCATCCAAGATCATACAACTCCCTCTTTGCAACTTAGGCAAGTGAACTTCTACTACCATCTATTTTACTTCTATGATGCATACTTGAAACTACTTCTTCCTTCATAATCTTCATGTTTTTCCATGTTCTTCTTACTCTTTCATCTACTAGTCAAGTTTAAATAGTTCTTGTCTTAACCTATAAGCTTTATTAGAAAAATATGAAAGAACAAAAAGGAAAAGTGCATAGAAAAAATAAAAATATTAATCAAAGAAGGAAGATGTAGAGTACTTAACTTTTCGAGGAAGGTCATCTCCCATTGAAACTTGGACCATTTTCATTAACCTTTTCCTCACATTAGCGTCATCTCATTTTTGTCAACTTCAAGAGCTATATATTCTTCTTACATAAGAAATGATTTAATAGGTTTTGTTCCTAAGGGAATTTTTTTGGGTCCAAACTTCACTAGGGTTTATAAACCTTATATGCCAAAGTAATCAAGACTTGTCAACTTACAAATTGCATGTACTACATGTATACTAATATGTTAATCACAAATCCTATAAATGTCTTTAGAAAGCTCTCTATACGTGGGATATAATTCATATCATTCCTTAACTTCAGAATCATAGTCTTTATATGCAAGGAAAGTATTCAAATGATAACATATCAATGATCTCTAATATATCTACACAAGCCATTTCTATGATGCATTGCTATCTTTCAAGAGATCATTAGATCATTTTCTTAGCACTGTATGTACTGCAATTGATTATAGATGAACACAGTTTATAAGTACCTCTTCTTACCTGTCCATCCTTGCAATCTTTTATGTCACAAAAATTTGGCCCTTTTGCAATAGAGATATTTCTTTGCACCATTACAATATGTTCATAACATAACCATGCTTCTCATCATGGTAACTCAATTCAAATTTCCAATTCTTATTCAAATATGTCCATAAGTTATCATATTAGCTTAGGAGCTTTTTCAAATGTATCTTATTACATAGAATTTCTATGAATTACTTAAGTTGACTCATTTTCACTCTAGACCTTGTAATCCTTCATTATGTATATATATGTAGAGATGAAGTCTCTGAAGTTTGATTCATAAATGAAGATGCTAGATTTTAGAGATGTCATGTGATTTGGGATCCTTCGATAATTTGAAATGAATTCCTTTGATATTTGAATAATAGTTCTTCATCAAATATCACAAAAATTCGGTCATTTCCTTATACTATGTGATGGGATGGGGTCCCCTGGGTTAGTTTTGGGGTAAAAACCCATGTTTTGTTGTAAATTTTGATGAACATATGTAAAGTCTCAAAAAATTGTGGATGCGGAGCATGTATTTAGATAGGAATCAAAAAGGGTTTTTACCCTCGTTTATGTAAAGTGGAGTCGGTTTTTGAGATCTACCTATGGTCCGCGGACGATGGGATTGTATAAATAGGTGTGTCTTAGAGAGTCTAAGGGAGATCTATGTCTTTGTCTATGGGTACGATGGAAAAATTCTTACAGAGTTAGCATAGAGAAGTAAGTCCTAGAGGGGTAAACGCTCTACAAATGAGTGTGCAGAGGCCTAGAGTAGTGTCTAAGGTTGAGTGCAAAGGGAAGCTTGGAGTCTCTAAACTTATACTAAAGATCAATAAAGAAGAGTGTTGGAGAAATTCATGTGTTTTATCTATTTACTTATGTTATTTATGTTTACAATGTATGTTGTGATGAATTTTTTCTTATGGAATATTGATGTATTCACGCGCGAATCTATTGGACACGTCTTATTGACTGAATGCAATACATGTTAAGTAATTACGTGAAGATCACAATACATACTGTTACGTTTATTGTGCACTTAGGTAGATCTGAGTAAATGCTGACCTAAGGATTATGTATGGTGTGCGTAAGTAGCTAATCCATCTGTTCATGGTCTGCAAAATCCAGTCGTAAACCTTTGCGAAGGTCTAGCGGTTGTTCGAAGGGAGTTGCGGTACCTAGCCCTAAGGGCTTATAGATCTATGCGAAGGTAGATCTAGGGCATAAAAGGACATCATATTGATATCTAGATGCGGAAACTTGGTTATAGCATCCCCCCATACTACTTCAAGTGAGACTTCATTCTTCACTGTGCGGGTTGATGCTGAGAGGGCCAATATTGTAGGTTTTTTTTGGCACAATTAACTTTGAAGCTGGGTCAAGATCCACTAAGCCAACAAATGGTTTGGTTGCTGGGACTGGGATCTACTTCAAGAGATGTGTGATGTCACGTCACTAGAATCTGACCAAAAAGGAAATCGAGAACTAGTTGGTTAGGAAAGTCCATGAATTTGTGGCGTAGGAGAACATGGATCTGTGCCTATTGAAAGAATAGTGGTTGGACCGATACTTATACATAGAAACACAAAAAATTTCTTCTGCACCTTCCTGATCGAGCTATATGAGTGGATAGCTAAATTGGCAAACGACCAAGGAAGGTGGAAGCTTGACGGTCCGATAGCGTGGACTCTAGAATTAGTACGAAGGATGGAAGCTTCTAAAGACAAGATCACACGAGCTATTGATCACTAGCTTGATCAATTCATAGATGTATTTGTGATAGAGTTTGCAGTTAATACCTCTATTAGCTATAACGAAGTAGAGTGGTGCTTCTTCAAGGGACTGCGAGGTAAGTATCTAAGATCTTTGAATACCTAGATTAAGATGTTGTTGTGTGAAAAACGAGTTATGCCATTACCTTGATGTTCAAAGCTACATAAAGTGGAAAAATCTTCAGAGATCGGGGGAGAATAGGTCCTAAGTATATCCCATTGATTGGGCCTCCTTCGAGTGACGACGAGGGAGCAGTACAGGCTTCACTGCGAAATGATGTCTAGTTGATAAGACATGGTTTTCATCAAATACCTCATCCATCCACTCCACCTTCACAACATACACCCTCACCCACACCACCATTACCACCACCATGGTTCAACATGTTAAACTCGATAAAATTGCAGATCTTCAAGGGTATAGGGAGTGAAGATATAGATCATTTCTGGTTTGTTGCGAATGCCATGTGGACTAGGCAGCAGATCACTAATGATAACATAAAGAAGTCGCATTTAGTTACTTCCCTATAGGACAACACTCTAACATGGTATATTAAGTACTGCACCGAGCATCCTATAACAACACTAGCATAGACTAAGGATGCTTTAAACAAAGAGTTTAGTAAGCCGAATTCTGACTCACAGTCAATAGTTGGATTCAAGGAAATCACGATGAAGGCTGGTGAAATGCCCTGGGATTTAGATCAAATTTTGAAGTGTGTGATCCACGAAGCTAATATGAAGCTCACTGACGGTCAACACCGCAAGTGGTTTATAACCTTGCTCCTGCATCACTTGAGGACTGGTTTATCACAACAAAAGATAGCAACTTAGGTAGAAGCCCTCAAAATCGTGATGAGGTTGCATGTAACGCCTGTTTAGGATGCGTCTTTGGGAGTTCGACAAATTCACTCACAGTTGTAGAATCGCTGCTTGGAATTGCAGAGCCTAGAAAAAAGAAAAGCAGGCTAGACCGGAGGTGTGCGAGGAAGTCTGGTGCCTCCAGTGTAAGAGCTATGGGCATGATAAAGGTCACTACCTTGTCTTCGTGAATTATATCATGGGAGGAACCAATGCCCCTGAGACGGGAAGCTCCAACAGGACCAAGTACAGGGCACACACTATGGTGCACTATTTGTCAGGTGGCTGGAAAACATGTAACATATAATTTTCATTTGCTACAAAAGTTTGTGTGGGCACTACAACAATTATTCTACGATTTTTGAAAATCGGTGGGCCACAACGAGTGCGACTATTGTAGCTACACATTAATGATGAAAAGGACACCTATATATCGAATCCAAGCAGAAACATAGCCTCCAGATCAGGGGTGCTTGGGGAGTGTGCAGAGGATATAAAGGGCATAGACAAGGTCGAGGAGGAGGAAGATGTGGAAGAGGTTGTGGAAAGGTTATTTTCTATAATTGTGGGATGCCAGGACACTACGCATGGGAGTGTCAAAATTAGATGTGCCCATCATGTCAGTACTACACTCACTTTGAACACGATAGAAGAATGCCCTGTGTTGATAGCTAAGATACAGGAGAAGAAGGCACAACCTTAGCACCCTACCTAGAACTTACAGATGATGAGGGGTGAGCCCCATGAGGAGGATCCAAATGTGAATATCATGCTAAGAAGTGGAATCACGAATGGTGACGATAAAGGAAAACAAGCTGAAGAGGATGGATGGGTCCACAAGGCCCCAGAAAAGGAGACTAGTTTTGATCTAGAGCACATGAAGGAGACATATATGGAGGTGAAGAAAAGCTTCGCTGAAGCATCCACCTCAGGTAGTCAGGACAAACTGCTAGAAACCAACGTGCCTACAGAGGTTGATCCCTCTGTGCTTACTACATTCTAGGAGACTTGTATGAAACTACTGCATGATAGCAAGGCTATGAAAGGGCTACAAGAGTTGATAAACAAGTGTGCTGGTAAGGAAACTGCTCCTTAGGGACACCGTCTAGTCTGAAAGATTGGTAAACATAAGACAAGATTGGGGCATGAGATTAGGCTCACCATACAAATAGGAGACTATGAGATGGACCAGGTTATTTTGGATCTGGGGTCTGATGCGAATGTTTAGCCTAAACATACATGGGAGAGAATGGGAAGACTTGCGCTGTAGTGGTCTCTGATTAAACTAGCGATGGAAAACCAACAAATGATTATCCCTATGGGATGACTATATGGAGTCACCATAGATATCGAAGGTGTGAGCATGTTGGCTGATTTTCAAGTAATGGAGATCATCGATGATAGTAATTCATATACTGCACTCCTTAGAATTGATTGGGCCATTGACATGAATGGGGTCATCAACTTGAAGAAGCAAACAATGTCATTTGAAAGGAAGTTGCTATGCGTTATAGTAATGTTGGACCCTACAGAACGATCGCGTTATACTGCACCAATCCATGAATATGAAGAAAGTGATGATGACTTGTATTAGATTTAAAAAATAAGGATGCAAGACCAAGATTGGATTAATCCAATGGTTGATGGATGGATTGCATGGGACTGCAAAAAACTCTTGTACCTCAGATTAAGATGAAGAATTGGAGCACTGGCAAAATAGGTTGCCTGAAGTAACTACACTGCGCTGCAACATGATGACTAAATCGTTGCACTATGTGTCATTGGAGGTAATAAATTTACCTTATTATGATGGGCTAACTAACGTAAATAAGTTTTTGGATGCTTTTGAAAGAGAATTCCATGAGGGTCATCAATTTTAAGCATTGGATTTGGTGTTGCACGATACGCCCACACGATGGTGGGGTATGCACAAGGAAAACTTTGATGAATGGAGAGATTATAAGAGGATGATGAGGTTGCAATTTGGTTGTCCTAAAGTGTGATTAACTGAGAAATTTGATGGGAGAAATGATCCATGCAATCATTTGGCAAAATGGACTAAAGACTATGGACCAGAGCCACAACTAGAATGGGTGCACTTGTTGTGTCATACTTTAGGTATAATCCATACGAATTGGTACCTAGAAACGAAGCTCTGCCGTGGCATCGTGGAGTGGGATATCTTAAGGGAAGGATTCTTGATGACATTCAAGGTTAAGGTGATGATATTCATAATTCCATAGAAACCTTTGGAATTAGTTCAACCAGATTGGAGCACCTAGCTATGCCATGCACTGGAATGCTATAATGTGACTACTGAGGGGGAGGATGAAGATCCAAGAAATATTAATATCCCAGAGGTAGAAGGTCACCGCAAGGTCAAAGGTTCACAGATAGAAAATGCAAACATCACCTCGTTTTTGAATACTAGACAAGTGGACATTATTACTGAAGCAAAGCCAAAATTTGAGAAGATCAGAGATTACTGGGATGATGCCATAGTGGATAAAGTTGTTGAGTTACTCCGTGAGTACTAGGATATTTTTCCTACAAAGTTTTCAGACCTGAAAGGCATCATAGCCGATTTGGGTGTGATGAAATAAATTTGAAGCCGGATGTGAAGCCTATTAAGCAGAGACAGTATCACCTTAATAAAAAATATAAGGAAAAGGTTCGCTTCGAATTGGATAAGATGTTAGAGGTAAGCATCATTGAATCAATTGAAGAGTCTGATTGGGTGATCCCGATGGCAGTTTAGGAAAAGAAACAGAAAGTTGAAATAAGGATTTGTGCAGATCTAAGAAATATTAACGATGCCTCTGTCCATGATCCTTTTCCGACAACATTTAGAGATGAGTAATTAGACAATGTCGGAGGGCAAGAGCCCTACTCATTCACTAATGGATTCTATGGATACCATCAGATTAAGATCGAGCTAAAAGACGGGAGAAAAGCAACCTTCGTAATAGAATGGGGTTGTTTCGAGTATACGGTGATGCCATTTGGACTCAAGAATGCGCTGATGATATTCTCTTGTGTGGTCATCGCAATGTTCGAGGAATTCATTCACAAGTTCTTGGAGGTGTATTTTGATGACTTGATAGTGTTTGGATTAGTAAAGCCATTTAGTGAGTCTATGCCTAATGTTGGATATATGCTGAAGATATTAGATCATGCTGAACCTGAAGAAGTGCTTATTCTGTGTCCCCTTTGAGATTTTGCTGGGTCATGTGGTGTGCAAGCAAGGACTAATGGTGGACCCTGCCAAGATCATGGTGATAATGAATTTGGAGGCCCTAAGGAGTGTCAAACAACTACATGTAATGCTAGGCAATACTGGATATTATCAAAAGTTCATCAAGGCTCATATTCAGATTACCGCGCCTATAGAGAAGTTATTGAAGAAGGCCGCTACATTCTGTTGGGATGAAGAATGTCATCGCAGTCTAGATGTATTTAAAGAAAAGCTGGTCACTGCGTTGATCTTGGTCTTCTCAGATTGGAAAGAGAAATTCCATGTGCACGTTGATGCCTCGTGCATTGCATTGGGAGCAGTGCTGACATCGGTCATTGAAGGAGAGATGTACTGCCCTATAGCCTTTGCGAGCAGTAAATTATCAAAGTCTGAGAATAATTACTCAAAAACAGAGCACGAAGGATTGGCTATGGTGTATGCACAAAAAAAGTCAGGCACTATCTGTTGGGCAAACATTTCAAGATGTACACAGATCATTCTACCTTGAAATACCTGGTTAATAAGCCTGTGTTGGGGGGGAAGATATGAAGATGGCTGTTGCTATTTCAAGAATACAACTTTGAGGTAATTATGAAGCTAGGAAGGTTGAATGTAGGACCTGACCATTTATCCCAGATTGAAACAGGGGAGCAGCCTACTAATTTAGAGGAAGGGCTACCCAACGCGCATCTCTTCATGTTACACATAGAGGATAACCATTTTGCAGATATTATCTAGTTTTTTACTACGAGGATGGCTCTAGAGGGATATATCAGTCAAAGAAATAAAGAGTTTTTAGTCCATGGAACAAATTTCTCAGCAATTGTAAGACATTTATATAATATGGGTGCAGAGAAGATTCTCTAATGGTATGTGCCCAATTTTGAATGAAATAGCATCCTAATTGAAGCTCATGGAGGAGTTGTGGGAGGACATTATGTAGGAAAGGCAATGATGCAAAATATTTTGTGCATAGGGTTGTGGTGGCCTACGCTGCATAAAGAATCTAAAGCATATTGTAGAGCATGTGATGCATCTAACAGAATGGGCAGACCATCGCGAAGGGAAGAGCTTCCATTAAATCCTCAAGTATCACTTCAGCCATTTGAAAAATGGGCAATTGACATTATAGGACAGATTCAGCCCCCAGGCAAGAAGACATGGACATGCTATATCATCACCACGATAGAATACCTAACCAGATGGGCAGAGGCACAACTTGTGAAGGATTGTACAGGAGCCACATCAGCTAAACTATTGTTTGAGTACCTGTTAACAAGGTTTGGTTTCCCAAAAGTATTGATCAGTGATAGCGGTATGCACTTCCTCAATGAAATGATTAATGCGTTGACCGAAGAGGTCCAGGTTTATCATAAGAAGAGTACACCATATCATCCCCAGGCCAATGTAACAATTGAGGCTTTCAATAAGATCTTAGGGAAGATGTTGACAATACAACATGTAGTGGAATGATTGGGACATGCACGTACCAGCAGTACTGTGGGCAAACAAGACTATTTGCAAAAAGCTAAGTGGTCAAACCCCTTTCGATTAGTCTATGGCATAGAAGCTATGATGCCTATGGAATATATCGTGCCTATTCTATGGATAACAGCTTTCACAGGGATGGGAAACCATGGAAGCTTGGAAGAACGACTTGCGCAACTGATGGATCTCGAAGAATACATATTCTTAGTCGGATTCCATCAACAAGTGGAAAAGGAGAGTGAAAATTCATGGCATGATCGACACATCAAGGTGTGCACTTTCAAGGTAAATGACTCGGTTTTATTATATGACAGTAAGTTCACTAAGTTTCCAAGAAAGTTTCAAATGCACTAGCTAGGGCCATATGTCATAAAAAAAAATACAGATGGATGCACAGTTTAGCTAGAGAAGCTGAAGAGAGAACCTTTTCCGGGAAGGGTGAATGGAAGATGATTGAATCCATATATAGGAGATCCAGATCAATGACTATATGAAGACAGGATAGTCTTAGTACTCTAGGAAACTGCAAGGGAGCACAAGACTATAAACTACACTGCCTAGTTGTAGGGACTATGCGGCAAGGTACCTATGCACAAAATGGTGATTCCACAGTATCAGAAGCTATGTGTAGGGAGTTGTGCTATGAAGGGAGATGCCACGCAAGAAAGCTAGAAAGTGACCGTTAGAGTCACTGTTATGATTGGACAACTAGGAGACAGTTAAGAGGAGTAAGTGGGTGCATTTAGGGCTACAATATTTGGATATCTGCTACCAAATAATCATTAATGGACAAATTTTGGGGGAAACAGTCAGATTTTAATAGAAAATTCCCTATCAATTATGCATGATGGTCCAACAGAGAACACTTTGCACCCTTAGAGTTTTTGAGTTGTGGTGTCTATCGCTTACGAATCGTGATTTCTTTTGGGATTTGGTTGTAAGCCCTGCATTCAATAATTTTCTTGAGTTAACTCAGAAATTCATCTGTGATACCATGTTAGGACCAGGCCCCACTAAGATTGCAAGCACTATTGGAACTGTCACCTCTGAAGCAGCTACTCCAAAGGTTGTGAGCATGGAGTCTCCAGCTCCTGTGCCTATGGTGTAGAGGTCACCTAGGCTGAAGTCTACACCTGTACGAGACACCCAAAACATGAAAAAATACAATTAAAAGAGACAGGTTCTACTGCGCAAGTCACCTAGGAAGCATACTACCCTCCAGACATAGAAGAAGGACAAGAAACCTAAGAAAGTTGTAGATTTGGAAGCTGAATAGGGCATCGAAGAGAGCAGATCCTATCACCAAGTTTCCAGAATATATCCCTCCACAAAAAGGGAAGGTGAAGGTCTCTAAGGACCTAAACTTGGAGAAGTTCCTCACTCACATGGCCCTATTGGAAGAGAAGATAACCTTCGAAGGTTTGTGCCTGGTGTGGATCCCTCTACTAAAAATGGAAGATTGGGACCTGGCTGACCATGAGAGGTTCCTCACCTCCTGACAGAAAATTATATGAGGCATTTGTATTACCTCGACTCTAATGTCATTGACTTGGAGACGGTTGAATGGATCTACGGAGTGGATAACTACCGGTTGTTAAACCTATTGTGGGTGCCCCACTACCACAACGGTAATATTAACACCACTTGTGTGCAGCAACTAGTCATTGTGGTGCATGATGGGTTCTTATGGCTTGGCATGTCTATACCCATCATGGATATGCTCATCCATGGGGTCATGAACCTGTTGCATGAGGGTTCAAATTAGGCTAACTAGATTGGTGGAAACATAGGCAAAAGCGACTTGGCGAAGGAGATGAAAAATAATTTTGAGCTTGTCAAGAAGTCAGCTGGCTATTCCATCACGTCCATCAGCAATCATGCGGTGGAGATTGCTACCCGAATGCTAGTTGGAAAGGTTAAGAGGAAGTGTCATACGGACGAGATTCCGGAGACTATGGTATCATTAGCTGCACAATGCGTGGAGGGCATGCAGTTTAACTGGTCATGGTACCTATGTAGTGAGTTCCTTGCAAATTGTTGCGAGGTCCAAGATGAGAGCAAGCCCTTCCACTATGCATGCTGCTGTTGTCCATTTTTCTAGTCGCATGGGAGCTACCGAAGGATAGCTAGTTTCCTCCATTGAGGGAAAGATTACTGGAGGCCACGCAGTTCACCTCCATCTGGACCACGAAGGACCCTGCCCAGGTCACAGAGACGAATATTTTCTTGGTGTTGATGGTAGTGAGCTTCCGCATGGCCATTGACCAGTGCCTAAGGTTGTCCCCAAACTTGTATGAGAAACTGTCCATCTATGTTGTGTTCAAGGCATATTTTCATCGCGTCTACATTTAGGTGCAGAAGGACCCACAACAAAAGTGGTTTGATTTGTCGTATTTGTTCACCGATGATGCCATACTTGAAGTGATCAAGTGTTGGCCAACAGATTGGCACCCCCCATCTAAATTAGATGCAAGTACCAGTAAAGGCGTGGGGAGCTCAATTGAGAAGAAAAGAAAGGATGTCGTGAAATAGTCGGTGAAAATAGGAAGTCAAAGAGAAGGCTCACATGGAAAAGGAGTGCGCTAAAAGGACTAGGCCAAGGAAGAACAATGCGGCTCCGAGCGCAATGGAAAATATCGTTCACTTGAAACCAAGGGGGAATAGCAGTCTGCACAAGGCAGTGGTGGAGATGAGGGGAAGAGAACCCCATTTCAACTAAGGAAGCATAGAGAACAACATCAATAGGAGGCTCCCCACAAAAATACAAAGTCAGCTAAAGTGAAGGTGGATCCCATCACCCTGATAGAGGGAAATCTCAACGAGATCAGTGACAAGGTGCGCAACACTACAACTGAACTGTTGTAGCAATTCGAGCAACAGTACATGTAGTTTCTAGGAAATGTCTAAATGGATCTGCGTGAGTTGTAAATCCAAATTAGCTAAATAAAGGTGGGTGCAGGTCAAGTTAGCGCCACACAGATGAGCCTGGCACGGGCGACAAGTCAAGCTGCAGAACTAGTAAGGACAGTGGACCTTAGAATAGTTCCTCTTCCAGAAGGGTCCCTGAGTGGAAAATTGGTTGATGATAAGATCATCATTAGTACCGTTAGGAACATTGGCCTAAATATTGTAGCGCTCCCCAACGAATTTCTTCATGCACTGTAGGCAGGAGTGAAAGTGGAATTGAGAGCACAGGAGCAATGCACTCTCAGTTTAATAAGCAAGTACCGAGTGAACAATTATCAAATGTTCATTGAGAAGATGTAGTCCCTGAAAAAGACAGTTACTATCCAGGCGCAGAGCTCCCAGCTGGTAGCCACGGTTGCAGAGGTGTGCAGCACAACGAGAGGCTAAGATTCAAAAGCTAGCTGCAGGCATCCACGAGGCAAGGGCTGAAGTTGCGAAAGTTAAATTTGAACTGAACATTAAAAATATGGAGTTTCAGCTAAAATCATAGCCTTCGACTCCACCCGAGGTCAAGGAACAGTGCAGTGCCACCATCAAGGAAGGGATGGCTACTGTGGATGTCGCAGTCATTGACTACACATCTTTGTTTGAAAAAGTGATGGAGTTGGTGAGGACACTACAGGAAGACCCCGACCTATAGATATTGAATATAGAGATCCGCGAGCTCGAAAAGTAGTATGACAAGGTTAGAGCAACAACGTGCTCAATTTCTACAATGTAACACCTTGCCAACTTGTAGAAGGGGAAGCAACTCCTCGCACAGGAGGAAGCAGCTCAGAAAAAAGAGGTAATGCTTAAGGCTAGGTTGGGTCCTTGGTTGGAAGAAGCCTACTAGGTCTCAACCAACATCAAGGAGAAGCTGATGAACTTTCAACTCACACAACAAAAGATCATGTTGGCTGGTGAAGGGCCAGCTAAATATTAGCTCATTCAACAAGTAAAGGAGGTAGCTACACAAAGCATCGTTGAGGTCATAGTTGTGCAGCTGGATCTAGAGGAGGTTGCAGAAAGATCACCTCGATAGCTGAGTCACTTGAGGGCGAGTCACAACCTTTGTGTTGGGAGCTTGTTGGGATGGGGTCCCCTGGGTCAGTTTTTAGGTAAAAACGCAAGATTTGTTGTAAATTTTGATGAAAAGATGTAAAGTCTCCACAAATTATGGATGCAAAGTGCGTATTTATTTAGGAATCAAAAAGGTTTTTTACCCTCATTTATGTAATGTTGAGTTAGTTTTTGAGATCTACCCATGGTCCGCGGACCATGGGATTGTATAAATAGGTGTATCTTAGAGAGTCAAAGGTAGATCTATGTCTTTGTCTATGGGTATGACAGAAGGAGTCTTAGACAATTAGTGCAGAGAAGTAAGTCCTAGAGGGGTAAAAGGCTCTGCATCTGAGTGCGGAGAGGCCTAAAGTAGCATCTGCAACTGAGTGTGTAGACCCCTACAACTGAGTGCCCAGGGAAGTTTGGAGTCTGTAAACGTATAGTGAAGATCAATAAAGAAGAATGTTGGATAAATTCATACATTTTATCTATTTACTTTTGTTATTTATGTTCTAATGTATGCTATGATGAAATAATGTTTTTATGAAATATTGATGTATTGGTGCGTGAATCTACTAAATACGTCTTATTGACTGAACACAGTACATGTTAAGTAATTACGTGAAGATCATAACACATACTATTATGTTTATTGAGAATTTAGGTAGATCTGAGTAAATTTCAACCTAAGGATAATTTATGGTGCATGTAAGGAGCTAATCCATCTATTCAGGGTCCACAAAATGTGGTTGTAAACCTTCGCGAAGGTCTAGGGGCCTTCAAATGGGATTTGAAGTACCTAGCCCTAAGGGATTACACATCTGCGTGGAGGAAATATAGGGCATAAAAGGACATCAGATTGATCTCCGGATGTAGAAACTTGGTTCCAACATCCCCCCATACCACTTCGGGTGAGACTTTAGTTCACGTTCCATAGGTTGATGTTGAAAGGGGAAGTAGTGTATGGTTTTGTTTGGCACAATTAACTCTGAACCTAGGTCAGGACCCACTAAGCCAACATTATGTACATCCAATAAGGTGATATTGTAAAAATGTTATAGGTTTTTTATCCATTATAACAAGGTCAACTTCATATTATACTTAGCACATAATGATCCTTAGATATCAAAATTCTATTATTTATATACGTCCCTCAGGTCCTAACGTTCCTTAGAGTTTGTATAGAAGGAATTATTATAGAAAAACATAAGAGATACCCACATTGCCATAAAATTCACTAATATAGAACCACATTAGTTAAGACAAGTTTTCATAAATATTTTTGTCATTTGATTATTTATAAATACTTTGGATATAGTTTGGTGTCATCATAGAGGTCTCATCTTTCCATAGTAAGCTTGGATCCCTCAGAAAATTGTTTCCAGAAAGCCAATTATTTAGAGATATTTCATATCATTGTTCAAGCCTTAGGAATGTACTTCATTATGTTAGAAGACTTAGAAATGTGACTCGCATTATTTCATGCTTCAAGGACAAACTTCACACTATTTATACCTTGGAGATATTACAAAGACATTGTTAAATAGAGCGAATAGATTCTTCTTCTATTATCGACTTCCAAGAGTGAGTAGCTACTACTTTACGCATGTATTATTGACTTTTATGAAATAGCATGCAACCTCTATAGAGTGGACCTAATCAATTCTATAAAATTCTTGGATTCTTAAGAGGTTCCTCATACAAATCACAAATTGTCCTACATTTCAACCTTTAATCTTTTGTATTTTTGTAAATATGGAGAACTTGATGTCATTTACTTTGGATATTTGAATTTTTCAGTTGTCAGAGATTTAGAATTTGATCTCAACATCCTTTATGTAATTGGTACATTGATCTTATCCTGTTAGGTCCTCTTGCATACAAGTATTAGTCCTGATTAGGACTTCTTCAAAGGTGTTCTTGCCTTCACCACAACTCTGATACTATTGAGAAACCAAATGTAGAGTAGATTACGCTTGATTTCTATTATTAATAATTACTTTTGAATGTTATATATTTTCTTATTAGTTATTATTTTCTCTTGATCGAAAAATTATACAAATTTTTAAAAACAAAAGGATCACAAAAAGACAAGAGACATGAGAAATTAGGCTCCAAGCCAGGGGAAAAAACCAATAAGGCTAAAAAATCAACAATAATTCTCTTATAGAATGAGATAAAAATGAGATATCTAAGACCAAGATGAAGGTCCAACATTGCCAGCAAAATTTCAATTCCAACCCTCTAAGTCACGTCCAAATCTAGTCAACTCTAGTCAAATTATCCAAATCTGTCATCTTCCTGAAATTTTTATACTATCCTAAAATTTCAACCCTAAAATTTTGGGCCTACAATAGTCACAAAAATTTTACCATTTTTCCACATAAATTACATTGCACAGTTATCAACTTTCACTAGGTCAAATATTCAGTCAAACTTAGAATATTCTTCTTGCTTTTGACATTGTTCTTTTCTCTCTTTTGACTTGCTTTGATTCCTATTATTTTTGGTTTCAAATGTATTCTTGACCATAAAATGATGATATCCAACACAATTGAACTTGTCACTAATATATATTTGTCTAGGAGGTCGAATATATGGCTCTTGGAGGCCGAGGATGAATTTTTCCATTGGAATGTTGACTTGACAATTTTGGTGCACTTCGATTCAATATAAAAAATAGTTTTCTTTTCTTTCAAAAGTCTAAATGGGACTGAATCAAGTACATTTTATTTTTGACTCGTAATAAATGGTTTTGTACTCCTTTGACTCTATAAGCATGAATAACATGCTCTGACCAAAAATAAAATAATTATAATGAAGGTAATAAATATATCAATAATGAAAATAACATTTTATTACATTATGAAGGACAACACTAGTTACATTTTCAACACTAACATACTCAATTTCATATATAATATTGTTCTATTTTACTCTTACTAAGGTTATAACATGACCATAGACATGTTAGCAACATTAAACATAACCTCTGTATCTTGTTCATATTTGAACGTATTATTATATTTGAACTATATCAAACTTATCGTATGTGTGAACTTTGGAATATATTGCATTCACCCACATATTAATATTTAATTTTCTCAAATCATCATTTCAATGCGGGATATATATTTCATCGTTCCTATACATTAAAATCAATGTGGTTTATAATGTTTATATGAGTTTCTATACATTGTTCCATGTGTATACATATCACCCTTTTATGCTTATACAATTATCTTCTCAACCTACGTAAACGACATTTGCGGTGCAATTTCTTGAATCAATGATGAATAGAAGATTAGGGATTTTCTCCAATTTAATGAATACTTTGATAGCCTCTTGTCCATTCATTCAATCTATGGTTTACGCTCTGTGACTTTGCTACTTTGCATCTAATTCAAGGGTCTTTTCTATTAGGCAATGGCAAGTAAGGGAATAGGTTTTTGTCTCCAGAGTCATTGTATCATTAATTCCTCTAGGAATAATATTGTCTGTTTGAATTTTTTAGGGTTATAGAAAAGGTAATCCTTTGGTTATGTCATTTCATTTGTTTTTAAGTTGTTTCAATTCTACATTTCATTACAATTTAATTTTTTGTGCACTAATCGTCTTTGTCTTTGCTTTATTAGGTGTTTGTTTTTGTATTCAAGGTGTTTCTGTTGGGATAGGGTCCCCTAGGGTCAATTTTGGGGCAAAAGCCCATGCTTTGGCCAAAACACCCAATTTTTATTGTAAAAAGTGTAAATTCTCTGCAATTTGTGGTCATTGAGCACGTAGATAGTAAAGTGTCATAAAAGGTTTTACCCTTATTCTATGTAAGTTGTGTTGGCTTTTATAGATCTACCCATGGTCCATAAACCATGGGATTGTATAAGTAGGAGTGTCTCAGAGAGTCTACAACATAATGAAGATGATGAAGATGAGTGTAATGGGTCATTAGAAAAAGAGTAAAGAAGTCTTAGAGTAGAAGAGAAGCTCTGCAACTATGTGTGCAAAGGCCTAGAGTAGAGTCTACAGTTGAGTGTGTGGACCCCTGCAGTTGAGTGCGCAATGAAGTCTTAAGTCTGTAAACAAAACACAAGTATTAATAAAGAGATTATTTCACAAATTCTTGTGTTTGTCTATTTACATCTATTATGAATGAATGCAGTATTATGTTATGATGAATGATGGGTTTATGAATTAATATTTTATTGATGCGTGACTTTACATAATCGATGTTGTTATATGAATGCACTTAATATTAACTATTTACGTGAACCATATCTTATTGTGAGTTAAAGTTCTCAATGCTTAGGATGATCTGACTAAATATGAGATTAAGAGTAATCCCAGGGGTGAGAAAGAAGTTGATTCACCTACTTAGGGTCCACGAAAGATAGCCGTGAACATTCTTGGAGGTATAGAATCTGATTAAGGGAAGTTATGTTAATAAGACCTAAAGGATTATAGAGCTGCGTGAAGGAAGGTTTATGGCATAAAACGACACTACACTAATCTTTGGGTGTGGAAACCTGGTTTGAGGATTCCCCCATACTGCTTCAGGTGAGGCCTCAGTTTGCGCTCCATAGGTTGATGCCGAAAGGGCCATAAGTCTAGGGATTTATTGGCAAAAATAACTTTGAACCTAGGTCAGGACCCACTAATCCAAAAAATGGTTTTGTTGTTGGGACCATGATCTACATAAGAGAAGTGTGATGTCACATCACTCGAATCCAACTAAGAAAGAAATTGAGGAGTGGTTGGATAAAAATATCCATGAATTCGCGACACAAGAAAATAGAAACCCACGACTCACAAAAGAATAGTGGCTAGATAGGTATCTGTACATAAATATACACGAAATTTTCTTATGTTCCTTCCCAATCGAGCTATACGAGTGGACTGCTAAATTGGCAAATGACCGGGGAAGGTGGAAGATTGACGGTCTAATAGTGTGGACCCCAAGGCTAGGGAGGAGATTCGAAGCCTCTAAAAATAAGATCACGCTTATTTTCGATCACTGGCTTGATTGCATTAGAGGAGGATTTGTGACAAGATTCGCAATCAATGCTTTAGTCAACTACATCGAAGCAAAGCGACGCTTCCTCAAGGGACCGCGAGTTAAGTATTTATGATCTTTTGATACTTGGATTAAGATGCTCTTATGTCAAAATAGGGTTATGTCGTTACCTTGATGTTTGGAGCTACGTGAAGTGGAAATTTATTCAGGGATAGAGGGAGGGAAGGCCCTAAATATAGCCCACTGATTGAACCTCCTCTGAGTGACGACAAAGGAGCAGCACAGGCCTCACTGCAGAGTGCTATCAAGTTAATAAGACAAGGGTTTTTTTGAATACCTCACCACCCACACCACATCCACCTTCACCTCCACAACATACGCCTTCGCCCACACCACCACCACCTCTGCCACCACCTCTGCCACTGTTCAATATGTCGAATACTATGAACCTGCTAATTTTCAAGGGCTTGGGAAATGAGGACCTAGACCAATTTTGGTTCGTTGTGAAGGCCATATGAATAACCAGGAATATTAGAGATGATCATATGAAGAAAGCGCAATTGGTTACTGCCCTATAGGATCACGCGCTAACATGGTACATTAAGTACTATAGTGATAACCTGATGGCTTCACTAGTAGACACTAAACTGTGTTGAATAAGGAATTTAGTAGGCCCAATTTTGAATCACAATTAGTCATTGGATTATTAGGCCCAAAACAACCTGGGATCTGGATTAGAGATTGAAATTTCAGATCCGCGATGCTAACATGAATCTCACAGATGGGTAGCATTGTGAATGGTTTGTAGCTTCACTTCTACCCCACCTTAGGGTTGTGTTATCATAGTAGAATATAGGGACCTAGGCGGAAACCCTAGAAATTGTGATGAGGTTGCATGAGACACTGATTCAAAATGATTCTTTGGGAGTTCAGCAGATTCATGCGACTTGCAGAATATTCTCCTAGAATTTCAAACCCTGAAGAAGGGTAGAGTGGCACAGAAAAAGGTGCACGAAGAAATTTGGTGCCTAAAGTGTAAAAGACAGGGGAATGATAAAGATCACTACCCTGTCTTGATGAATTATGTTGCAGGAGGAGGGACAATGCCTTTGAGGCCTGAAGTTCATGCAGGGAAAAGTATAGGGCCGATGTTGTGGTGTGCTACCTGTCAGGTAGCTAGAAAACATGTAACCAACAATTGTAACGTGCTGCAGAAATTTGTGCAGACACCACAACAAATCTTCTACAACTTCTTCAAATCAGTGGACCACGATGAGCATAACTGCTGTAGCTATGAGTTGATGACGAAAAGAATTCCCATGTATTGAATGCAAATATAAATGTGGCCTCTGGATCAAGGCATTCTGGGAGTGCGTTGAGGATATCAGGGGTGCAGATGAGGCTGAGGAGGAGGAGGACCTGGTAGAGCTTGGGGACAAGTTATTTTTTACAATTGTGGAGTGCTAGGACACTACACATGAGAGTCTATGAAACCAACACACCTGTCATGATGATACTATGCTTTGTTCAATCACATAATAGAAGACTGCCCTGTATTGATATCTAAGATGTAGGAGAAGAGGGTGTAGCCTTAGCATCCTACCTAGAACATGCATATGATGAGGATTGAACCCTGCGAAGAAGATCCTAATGTGGGTATCATGCTGTGAAGTGGAATGACGACTCACAGGGATAAAGGAAAACAACCTGAGGAAAGTGAATGGGTTTACAAAGCTCCAGAAATATAGGTTGGGTTTGATTTGCAGCTCATGAAAGAAACGTGCATGGAAGCGAAGAAAAGCTTTGCTGAGGCCTCTAACTTAGGAAATCAGGATAAGTTATCTGAAGAAATGGACCCCTCCATGCTTAATACATTCCTGGAGACCTGTATGAAGCTGCTACATGATAGCAAGGCAGTGAAAGGATTACAGGAGTTCATAAATAAATGTTTCGATAAAGAAAATTCTCTTAAAGGACGCCACGTAGTCAAAACAATTGGTAAGCATAAGGCAAGAATAAGGCATGAGATGAGGTTTACTGTGCAAATAGGAGAATATGAAATGGACCAAGTTATTTTGGATCTTGGGTCAAATGTGAATGTTTTGCCTAAACAAACATGGGAGAGGATGGGAGACCCACATTGTAGTGGTCTCCGTTTCAATTGAAGATGGAAAATCAATAGAGTGATTGTAGACATTGAAGGCACGAGCATGTTTTTTTATTTTGATGTGATAGAAATCATAGATGATAGCAATGCATACCCCACGCTCCTTGGGATTGATTGGGCTATTGACATGAATGGGGTAGTCAATTTGAGGAAGCGGATGATGTCATTTGAAAGGAAATCACTCTGTGTAGTAGTACCTTTGGACCCTGGAGAAGGACCATTCTATATTGAACCGGTTCATGATTATGAGGAAAGCAATAATGATCTGGACGAAATCTATAAAATAACAATGCGAGATCAAGATTGGGTTAATCTGATAGCTAATGAACGCATTGCATGGGATCATGAAAGTTCCCATACATCAAATTTAGATGAAGATCTAGAGCATTGGCAGAATAGGTTGGATGAAGTATATATGCTACGCTGTAACATGATGACTAAATCGGTGCAATATGTATCTTTGGAGGTAATAATTTTGCCTTATTATGATGGTCTAACTGACATAGATAAATTTTTTGATGCATTTGAAAGGGAAGTGCCTAAGAAGAATCGCTTCAAAGCATTGGATTTGCGCTAGGTACACATAAAGACAGTCATGATGGATGGCATGAATAGAGAAAAATGATTAGATTGTGGTTTGGTCACCCAAAACTTCAGCTAACAGAGAACTATGATGGAAGGAATGATCCACGCAATCACTTAGCAAAATGGACTGCTATTCTTGGAGCAGAGCCACAACCTATGTGGGTACATATATTCTGTCACACTTTGGATATCATATCGATGAATTGGTACATGGAAACAAAGATCTTCCATCACACTGACAAGTGGGATGTTTTGAGGCAGGAATTCTTGATGACATTCAACTTTGAGGATAGATTCGAATGCATTGATGAGGCATTGCAGGAGGTCAGGGCAGGGATCTCCAGAATACCACATGACCCCTTAGATTTGATTGAACAAGATTGAACCACCCAACTCCACCATGTGCTAGAGTGCTATAATCTGACTACTTAAGAAGAAGAGGAGGATCCAAGGAACATTAAAATCCCAGAGGCAGAAGGCCACTGCGAAGTTGAGGGGCCATGGATAGAGAATCCAGATATCACTGCACCACTAAAAACCCGACAAGTAAACATTGGCACAGAGGTGGAACCAAAGTTTGTGAATATTGACGACTATTGGGATGATGCCATAGTAGATAAGGTTGTTGAGTTTCTCCACGAATATCAAGATTTGTTTCCCACAAAATTTTCAAACTTGAAAGGCATCATCAGCAATTTGGGAGTAATGAAAATAACTTTAAAACCAAATGTGAAGCCTGCTAAACAAAGACCATATCGCCTTAATCCCAAACACAGGGAAAAGGTTCATTCGGAGTTGGATAAGATGCCTACAGTAGGTATTATTGAACTGGTGGAGGAATCTGATTGGGTGAGTCCAATGGTAGTTTAGGAAAAGAAGAAAAAGGATGAAATTAGAATTTCCGTAGATCTCAGGAAGCTCAATAATGCCTACGTTCATGATTCTTTCCCAATTTCATTCACAGATGAGGTGTTGGACAATCTTGGAGGACAAGAAGTATATTCTTTTGCTGATGGGGTTCTCTGGGTACCATTAAATCAATATCGCACCAGAAGATAGGAGTAAGATGACCTTGGCGACTGAGTGGGGATGCTTTCAGTATACAACAATGCCTTTTGGGCTTAAAAATGCGTCAACAATATTTTTGCATGTAGTCATTGCGACGTTCAAAGAGTTGTTGGTATCCTAAATTTCCTTATTTTCTACCCCATTTCCATAAAAATCAACCTTTGTTTTATCTCAATAAAAAACCCTTCCTTCCTGCACTAGTACAATATAGTTACCCATTCCTGCACATGCTCATATTTTATATTATGATTTATTACAACACTTCATTAATATTTTTATACGGATTTCATGCCTAGTTACATACTTCTCGTAACTCATATTTATTTCCTAGAGTAATCGTGGAACTTAGTGTTAATGATGAATGAGTTGACTAGTGCATGTAGACTCCCACACCACCATAAAGACTGTCCGATATTTCCGAGAAGCTAAATCTTCCATGAGTACAGGTCTCGATCCTCGAATCTGAGTCTAACTGCTAAGGAACTAAAGTAAGATAATAGTTGGCACATATTCAGGGATTATTCTCCAAAGTTAGGTTAAGGCCAAGTGAAGTTCATGTGTATTATAACTATTGGCCAAGTTTGTAATTTTGGTTTTCTAAGTCTATTCGGCCGAAAGGCCTGAACAAGAAATATATGTATTTAGTGTAAATGGCCTAGATATGAAAGGATATATATGATATAGATAATAGGTAGGAAGCTAGCGAACCATCGACTATCATTTTGCTTTATGTATTCTAGTTATCGCCTCAACTTTGGGGTTGCACTGCTCTCTAATGTATATTTTCCAAATCGAGTAATACAAAAAAACTGCCATGATTTGCATACAAAGTGTCTAGTTTGTCTTTGATGTCCATTTGAAGTGCTAAGATTTTTCATTCCTTAGAAGGGGAATGAGTTTGTTGGCTAGGGCCCAGCCAACCCAAATCATTTACCCCTCTCGCTTTCGCTATTCAGTAAGATGGTGTGGTTATTTCTTTTGTAGCTATTTGATATTATAGTTTTAATCATTAATCTTTAAGTTTTGAATTAAAATATATTTTGTAGCTAACATGTGAATTGCATCCATCATTTGAGAGTACCTGTGTTTATTTTGCCTATGAAATATATTTCTCTCATTTCCTTGACTCTCATTCTCTATTTTGATTCATTTTCAATCGGATCATGCAAGGAACTCTTTCCTGCACCGGTGCATGTCATTGCTTGCACTTTGGTCTAGTTATTCATCATAGTAAACAATGAATCACTTACTTGCATATTATTTACAGTTATTTCACAAGTGAATGAACCATTAATTGAGTAACTGTCTTTAGTATTAAAAGTTCATCTTTAAAAGAACTGGAAGCAGTCGTATCAAACTATCATATTATACTTGCAAAGAAGATAAGCATTTTGGGTGAAGTACCAAAGTTGATTAACACATGAAAAATACTTAGGCTATTATTTGATTCTTTTAAAGTGATTTTATTTCATGAAGTTTATTTCCTTTGCAAAGTTTAATGAATTGAAGCATTTCCTTTTTCACAGATAATTTACTTCAGAATTTCAGTTACAGTTGCAATTCTTTTTCAGCACATCTTTTAGTTCTTTCAAAAGAAACTTGGAAACTGAGTGAAGGGAACTCTACCTCAGTGCAAGAGCAAGTCTCTTGTCACAGAAACAGAGTGCTCTAACCACTGAGGCTAAGAGCACCTTCATTCCGACACAAGTCTTCAATAAGGAAGGTCAAATATACTCTTACACAGAAATATTGTGCCTACACTAGTGCAAGCAGATTGCAACAGCGCAAGGACATGTTGTTTGTGTGAGAGGAAGATGAAAAGGAAGATAGAATTCTGCAAGGGCCCACTTGTCAAACTGTTGACCATCCATTTGAAGATGAACATACCATTTCATTCCAGCATTTAAGATTGTTTCCATTGAGTGGAATTTCTTAAATTTATTTACTTGCAAATTGTCTTTTACATTCCAACACTAGAGTTTCTTTGGTGTTAATTACCTTTCCGATTTTTTTCTGTCTAATTCTACAAAGAATTTCCTTTAGGAAGTAGGATTAGAGATAGAAAAATTTCATACCATTTCTAGCATTGCATGTGCTTCATCTCTATGTTTACGAAACTGTCAAGTTGGTAATTAAGTGTTGAGGAGTTCCCTCAAGCACAATTCCTGCAGCCAACATTTTGGCACCATTATCAGGGAGGCGATTTGAATTGGTAAGAATTTTCCCTTTTTTTACAATTGGGGTGTGTCTGCTATTATTTTTTTTCTAGTGTGCTTCTATTGTTTGAAGGAATTTATAGGTTCTGATTTTTTTTTTGAAACTTGCAGTTTTTATTTGAATTTTGTTTTGTCATTTTTTAAAAATGAATGCCTAAACGAGGTAGGGGTCTGAAGCCTACTAGGGTCCAAAGGAACACTAAAAAATCTGAAACCAAAACTCATATTAGGCTTTCTTTTGTAGGAAAAAAGTCCAAAAAACTCAGCTCATCACATAGGAATAGTCCACCTAGGCCGTGGTAGTAATGGTTCAGGTGTGACACTACCCATAAAGGGGAAGAAGAGGATTGTTGGAATCCATAGTCAGCCTTATCAACCTGTTAAGAGAGGTTTGGGTCGATGAAAAAAAATGGAAGATATGGTAGACCACGCAGAAGGAAGTGGTGAAAATCAAGTAAATGTGGAACAATCCACATTCGGATTGCCGTTTGTGGATCATAATAGTCAAGTACAAATGAAAAACATTTCACCATCAACTCTTCATCATTTTTATGGTAAGGTAAATGAAGCATAGACTCTTTCTTATTTGAGTTTGATATTTTCTATAGGAGTTATGATTATTCATCTAATGCCCAAAAGTTAAAGTTGTTTCCTGCAACCATCAAGGATGCAACACTCCACTAGTTCATGGGAATAGGAGGAAACACTATATCTTCTAGGGAGCAAATGAAGAGAGTGTTCTTGTCAAAATACCAGGAATATTGTAAAAATAGAGATATTCAAGACGAAATATTTACTATTGTGTGAAATGATGATGAGACTTTAGAGGACTACCTGGAGAGATTCATGTATATCCTTCAAAGATAGAAGCACAAATTTGATCTAAGTACCATTATAACCTTTTTCTTATGTGGGCTCACCAATGATGCTAGAAATAATTTAAATATGTTAGCACAAGGGAATATTGGTCAAAAGAATTTTTGTTAGATCTGTGACTTTTGCAGGAAATTCTCGAGTCAATATAGATCCAGTAAAGGAATTCAAAATAAAAACAGAAACACAGAATCTACTGATGCTATGATTATTGGATTAGAAAACAAAATAGACAATATGAAAATTGAAATAATAAATATTGTTAGTAAACAAATAGACTCTTTGAAGTTTCAACAGAAACTTGTAGAAGAGGAAGAGATATTTTCTATTTTATTTCCTAAATGTAGAAGAAAGCATCCTTTAAGAGAATGTCCTCTAGATATTAAAGAAACTAATAGATGTGTAATTTGTGCAGATAACCATGCTATGGATAAATTTCCCTCTATACCTCAGATGAAATCTATATTGGAGGGGGGACAACCTGAAGCCAAATCATTGCATGTTATGGGAGCAAGAAGGAATTGGCCTCAGGTAAGTGCAGGTATGGTTCCTGAATCTCCACCACATTTTTTTGGTTATAATGCACATTCATATTCCTATCCTTACACTGGTCACTCTCAGCATTGGGAGCAGGGGAATCAATATCAATATGGACAACCCTCCCAATCTTGGCAACAAGGATCAAGAGGGCCAAACCATTCACATCATTCACATAATTCCTATCATTCAGCTTTTCAATGATACCCTCCTACATATGCACCTTACCCAATGCCTCAACCATAATTTCCTCAGCTGAGTCAACATATGCCACCATTACCGTTACCTTCACCGTTTTGACCTTCTTAGCTACCACCTCAACCTTTACCCAACCCCAATAATAAAGTAGTAGAAATGGTACATTCTATGACCTCGCTTTCTTCATCCTAATTTCAGACTATGCCAGTTGGAGTCAATGATCTCCAATCGAGATCATGGAAGGTAGTAACCTTAGAAAGTCAAAAGAAACCCATGGTGATTATCAATGATAAAGGAGAGGAGGAAACTCCTAACCATTCCAAAAAATATGACACAATTCAGCCTATCCCTTTTCAATCTGAGCCCTTGTCATCTTCTCCAGACAGGTTAGTGGTGGAGAAGAAAGACCCGACTCCTGAGTCTAGCCTGGCTTCCGAGCTTAGGAACCTTTTCATAAGGGTACCTTCGCTCCAAGCTATCAATGAGATCCCCATTTGTACAATATAATTAGGGAACTCTGTCTCAAGAATGGAACCCCAAACCATTCAATTTGTTGGTAGAGCAGCAGAGTTAACGATGGGATGAATGCACATGGAAAAATATACCTACCCTAGAAATCTTGTTGTCTCTATTCAAATAGGTGATGTTCTTTTCTCCAATGTACTTACAGACCTAGGGGAAACCATTAATGCTATGACCAATCAAACCATGGATCAACTTGGATTGGTCCATATTTGTCCTACTCCCACTGTGCTTGAATTGGAAGATAGATCTAAAATCATGTTGGAAGGAGTATTGGATGATGTGGTCATTTCCCTAGATTCATGGGAATATCCCGTAGATTTCATTGTGGTTCAGCCAAAGAACCCTGTGGGAGGACATCCCTTGATCTTTGGATGACAATGGATAGCTACAACTGATGCTTATATCAAATGTTGTTCTAGTGATATGTATATTTCCCATGGAAATTCCAGAAAGAAAGTCAACCTATAACCACCTACTAGATCTATTCAGGAGCTCCGAGACACTTTATGATTAGGCTACAGTAGTGATGAGGAGACCCTACCTATTTCCTTGATACATCAGAATGCCAAGTCCTTAAAGGAGGGTGAAATTCAAGACTTTCTAAACAATCTAGACACCATGCCTAATTTTGAGTTGTTGAGTCAGATTTTTAGTCTAGATTTTCAAGAAGGATATGACTCTCTACCTCCATCATCAGCATCTCTAGCAACACCTTTGTGTACTCTTGAGCCTACCACTACTCTTGTTGATATTAGTCTAGGTAAATCCTTGTATATCAGTTTAGACTTGGATCCCTCTCAATGAGAGAAGCTTGGGAATTTGTTGCAAAACCATCTTGATGCCTTTGCATGGTGTTATGAAGATATGAAAGGCATCCCTCGTGAAACTTGTACACACCATATCTATATTCAGGATGGAGCCTGACCTGTCCGGAAAAACCAAAGGTGAATGAACCCAACTCTAAGAGATGCTATAATGGAAGAATTTCAAAAAGTCTTATATGTTGATTTTATCTATCCCATTTCTGCAATGATCGAGTCTCTCCATTAGTGTTAGTCCTAAAGAAAGATGGGAGATGGCGAATTTTTATTGACTAAAGAGAATTGAATAAAGCCACTCTCAAATATTACTTCCCCTTCCTTTCATCGATCAGGTACTCAATACCCTTGTTGCTAAGAAGTACTCTTCTCTTCTAGGTGGCTTTAGCAGATATAACTAGATACAGATAGCACTCGAGGATCAAGACCAACCCACTTTTACATGTCCATGGGGTACATTTGATTATAAAGTGCTTCTGTTTGGACTATGCAATGCTTCAACGACCTTTCAAAGGGCACTCTTGGCTATTTTTGCTGACTTTTAATGCGTAGAAATCTATATGGATGATTTCTCTGTGTTTGGTGATTCATTTCAAGAAGCCCTCAAGAATCTAGAAAAAGTGCTTCTTCGCTACCAAGAATCTCATCTTACCTTAAGTGACAAGAAACGTAGATTGATGTGTAAGGCGGGAGTGGTTCTTGGCCATCTTATTTCCAACAAAGGTATCCAGATTGACCCTGCAAAATTAGAAGTCATTTCGAGTCTTCCTATACCCAAAACTCAAAGGGAAGTGAGAGGATTTCTAGGACATGTAGGCTACTATAGGAGATTCATTAAGAATTTATTAAGGATAGCTACCCCCCATTTCCAACTTTTGGCTAAAGATAGTGATTTTTCTTGGTCTGCAGCTTGCCAACAGTCCTTTGAGACATTGAAGGAAAAATTAGTTCAGGCACCATTCTTCAGAAGACCAAACTAGTCCCTTCCATTTCATATTTCCTCTGATGCCTCAGATACTACTATAGGTGGAACTTAGGAGAGGAAGAAGACACACAATCTTATGTTATTTATTTCATTACTAAAAACTTGTCACTTGCTAAACTTAATTATATGGTGATTAATAAATTCAAACATTATATTACAGGATATGAAATTTTTGTAGATACTAACCATTCCACTATAAGATATTTAATGAATAAACCATTAACTAGTGGTAGAGTGACTAGGTGGTTTCTATTATTACAGGAATTTAATATTACCATTGTTGATAGACCAGGAAAGTCAAATGTAGTTGCAAATTATCTTTCAAGATTAAATAATCCTGCTGAAGAAATTCCTGTTGATGCTGATTTTCCTGACGAACATCTTTTTGCTGTGTCAAAAAAATATCCATGGTTTGCTGACATAGCTAACTATTTAATCACCGGAAAATTACCACCCCACTTATCTGCTCGTGAAAAGTGGAATACCATTTAGAAAAGTGTTGCATATTCATGGATCCAAGGAGACTTCTTTTACATCGAAGCAGATCTCATTATCCGTAGATATGTAAGAGAGGAACAGGTGTTTGATATCTTAAAATCTATCCATGATGAACCTTGCGGAAGTCACTTTGTTGATAAGTGGACTGCATACAAAGTATTACAAGTTGACTATTTTTTGCCTCTCTTGTTCAACGATGCCAAACAATATGTCAAGCAGTGGGATAGCTATCAACGAATTAGCTAGCCTAATCAAACTAATGAAATTCCTTTATGTCCTCAGGTTATCATTAAGCCTATTGAAAAATGGGTCATTGATTTCATAGGACCAATAAATCCTGCATTATCAAATAAAAAGCATATTTTTGTTTGTACAGATTTTGTTACAAAATGGGTAGAAGCTAAAGTTGTTTCTTTTGCTACTTAAAGAGTTCTTGTTGATTTTATTTTTACTAAAATATTTTCTAGATTTGGTGTTCCTAGAGATATTATTTCTAACAATGGATCGTAGTTTATTTCTAATCTGGTATAGGGTGTGATGTAGGAGTATAAAATACGACATAGGAAATCTACACGGTATCATCTGCAAGAAAATGGTCAGGTGGAGTCCATGAATAAAGTAATTGAGTCCATCCTCACAAAGACAGTAAACATGCGCAAAAAGGATTGGGCTAACAAATTACTAGAAGCATTGTGGGCTTATTGAATCACTTGGAGAAACAACACAGGACACACAACATATGAGCTGGTGTATGGGAAACAAATCCTCTTGCCGATAGAATTCTAGATCAAGACTTCTAGGACTACAATCCAATTCGGACTAGATCTCTCTAAAGCACAATAGTGGTGCCTTCTACAATTAAATGAGTTAGATGAAATCCGAAGGGATGTTTTTCATCACAACATCTTGGTTCAACAACAGCGCAAGAAGTGGCATGACAATTCCATTCAGAAGAAGCAGTTCCAACTAGGTGATTGCGTACTCCTTTACGATTCGGGATTCAAACATTTTAGAGGAAAATTCCATACACGTTGGATGGGACCCTATGAGGTGGTCAAAGTGTTCGAAAATGGAGCGAAAGAAATCAAGACTATTGATGGACAAAATTCTTTGTTCCTCGTAAATGGGCATAGACTGAAGGTTTTAGCCCCTTACTAAAGGATATTTTATGAAACAAGTCCAAGAACCATTTGAAAAGTAGTTGGTAGATGGTAACACCTACCTATTGAAGAATTGATTCCTTCTTGTCCTTATTAAGAAAAAAAATAATCAAAGAAAATAAAAAGAAAAAAATGACAAAAATAAAAAATCTAAAAAGAAAAAATTTCCTGTAATTATGAAAATCAGTTGATTGACATGATTGCAGAAGGATTGGCCTAAAAACCCACATCCCGTTTCATTTCTCCCTCTTGGTGATATTGTTTCTGAAAACCCTCCTGCATTATTCCATCCCATTCTAAATTGTTTTACCCCTTTCCCACTTCTTTATTTCTTCATAAATTGATTGCAAAACTTGATGGAGTCAATCTAGAAGGCATTTTCAAGAAACACCAAAGGATGGCGAAGAAATTTTTCTTGTATAATGAAGCAATTTTTTTAAGTCCAGCTACAGAAGCATGTCCTATCATATTCTCTATTTCGTAAAAATATTTGGGGCAATCACAACAAAGTGCAAGCACAACGCAGTGCAAATAGAGCAGTACAAGTAGGTCTGGTGGAGAAATACAGTTCACTGTGAAAGCGACTTACGGAGTCCTGAAGTGGTTTAGCGAGGGTTTATGGCCCTATATTTTTCTGCACATGTTTATATGTTCTCTCATTCCATGTTTTAATTAACACTTTGTTTTATTAATTACTAATCTAGGAAGAAATCTTTAAAGTGAAAGATGTGTAAGGTTTGAAATATAATATTTTTTAATAAATGCTGAAATATGTCTGATTGAATTATGATGCTCATTGTGGAGGGGTACTACTGTCTGATAACCTACACCCACCCTTGCAATAATTATGCATTTCCTGACCATCATTAACTTACTCATAATCTGATCATTGTAGTCGTTGCATCACTGTTGCCTATACTGCCACTGGATCCAATTATTATGATTCACCTATAATGAGCTGACATGAATCTACACCCGATATGGGGGGGGATTGTTCCATCATAGCCACGTGAGTGGGTCTGAAAAGATGGAGGGCTAGGAAGCTTCAACATAGAACTCTCAACGAATGGTTGAGTCACACAGAAATTCCTTCGAGGGTGTGATCAGTGAAGTGGAGGAGGTTCAAAATGGCACCTGTGAGGATTGAATCATTGTTGCTACAAGAGATTAAAAAAATCTCCAAGTACAAGAACAACCTTGGACTACTGCAAGAATCTGGATTCTTGCCATTCCTACAAAAGTTTGACTGGTTCGACATGGTTTTAGTGTTAGAGTTTACAATGACATTAAAAGAAGGTCAAGTTAGGGTTGGATCCTTAAAATTCAAAATTACAGAAGAGTTCATTGCATAAGCCACAACCCTGCCACTCACAAGGGAGTGATGGTTTAAAATGGAACAACTTGCAAAGAAGCGTTGCACTAGTTTGTGGTTGATAAGATAATCAAAGTCGATTGGAGAAAGGGACTTCCACATACTGCCATGGTTGGGAAGTGGTGAGATTTACTGTTTATATTATAGAAGTTTGTCACAAGGGAAGGACGCTATAGCTTGGCATTCGTATACCACCTTCAATTGTTGTAGCATTTCGAGGCAGGAAAATTGATTAATTTTCCTCACTTTTTGCTTAGAAGCCTTGAAAATATGGTGAAAAAAGTGCAGACTAGCAGTGCAAGCTAGGTTGCACACAAGCTCTGCCATCACGGGCTTATTACAATTCTAGTCAAGGAAAAATTAGAAGAAAAGGGGATAATGTGGGGAGAGTTTCTGAAAGAATTCCGAGTAAGGGGTGCAGAAGAGTCTGCTAGCATTAGTACAGGTAAGAAGGAAAAGGTGGGGACAATGTCTCCTACCAAGTGGCATGTAAGAGTTCACCAGTGCAAGTAGAAAAGAGGGCTGTTGAGAATAGTCCACCCACGACAAAGAGGAGGAAGACTAGAGCCTTAATGAGGAGGACAACTATCTCCCTAAGGATGAACCAGCCAAGTTCTCCAATCTTAATCTATGAAACACCCCAAAGTTTCTACACAGTTAATAATCTCTCGGTGCTTGTAGACGTAGTGGCACACACTATGGAGGATGAGGAGAATGCAAAAGATGACACCCTATTTTCAACATTTGTGAGTAGGCTAAAGAGCATAAAGGCAACGTTGACACCACATATTGGTTAAGTGCAAGAAAAAGAGAATGAAGAGGAACAAGTTGCAAAGGGTCTTGATAATTTCAGCGAATGAGATCTGGAGATCCTCAGTTATTTCGAGTACTGGGGTACTGAAGACCCTACGATTTTTGAAGGTTAGGGCATTGAAGGCCCTGTGATTTTTGAAGATCAAGGCATTGAAGACCCTACAATTTTAAAAGTCCAGGATATTGAAGACCATGCAGTGTTAGAAGGTTAGGGTACTAAAGTCCCTATAGTGGTAGAAGAACGGGGAATCGAAACCCCTACTGATTTGGAAGGACAGGGTGTTGAATTCCATGAGAAGCTAGGAGAACAAGGTGTTAAGATCCCTAAGGAATCAGGTGCACAAGCTACTGAAACTCTTGGCACGAAGATTGATGAGGACATTAAAAATCTCAAATATGAGAAAACCTCGAGTATAGAAACCCTCGTTGATGTCATAAAGTAGGCTTGCGATAGCCTTGACCTTGATGATGATGGGACTTGTTTCGAGAAAGTGGAAGAAAAGATGTCCACACCCAAATATCTTAGTCTAACACCCTCCACTCTTTTCCTCAATAGTAGAATAGTAGACCTGGAGAAACAAATCCATGACCTGGAAGCTTTGAACCATGTCATGAAAGAGTAGAGTTGGCAGAAACAGTGCAAGGTGGAGTTACTTGCAGAAGTAAAGAGGAAGAAGTAGCGAGTAAATGTATGGAAATACTGGGCTTCTAGATGCCATAGATGCCTCAAGAAGGTGACTAAGAAGCTATGAAAAGCCCGAGATAAGAAGCCAAATATAGTAAAGATACGAATAAACATTGAAGTGCAGAACTAAGGAGTTGGCCATTCATTTTTGAAGGATTTTTGCAGAGGTAAAACGTTGTGAGAGGACACACAATAGCTTAGGGATGGGAGGATGTTGCTATCCTAAATTTCTCTATTTTCTATCCCTTTTCTATCAAAATCAACCTCTATTTTATCTCAATAAAAGACCCTTCCTTCCTGCACTATTACAAGATAGTTACCGATTCCTGCACATGCTCATATTTTATATTAAGATTTATTACAACACTTTATTAATCTTTTTATAAGGATTTCATGCCTATTTACATACTTCTTATAACTCATATTTATTTCCTAGATTAATCATGGAACTTAGTGTTAATGATGAATGAGCTGACTAGTGCAGGTAGACTCCTGCACTGCCACGAAGACTATCTGAGATTTCCGAGAAGCTAAATCTTCCACAAGGACGGGTCTCGATCCTTACCTCCAATTCTAACTATTGATGAACTAAGGTAGGATAATAGGTGGCACACATTCAGGGATTATTCTCCAATGTTAGGTTACGGAGAAGTGAAGTTCTTGTGCATTATAACTGCTGCCCAATTTTGTAATTTTGGCTTTCTAAGTCTGTTAAGAAATATCTGTAATTAGTGTAAACAACCCATAGCCGAAAGGATATATATGATGTAGATCATAGGTAGGAAGCTAGTGAACCATCAACTGTCATTTTGTTTTATGTAATCTAGTTATCGCCTCAGCTCTCAGGCTAGACTGCTCTGTAGTGTATATTTTCCAAATCGAGTAATACAAGAGAACCACTATGATTTGCATACACAATGCATAGTTTATATTTGATGTCCATTTGAAGTGCTGAGCTTTTTCGTTCCTTAGAAGGGGAAAAATTTGGTCAACTAAGGCCCATGTAAAGTAGCTCGTTTAGCCCTCTTGCTTTTACTATTCAGTAAAACGGTGTGGTTATTTCTTTTGCGTTGTGTGATGTTATAGTTTTAATCATTGATCCTTAAGTTCTAAATTCAAATATCTTTTGTAGCTAATGTGTGAAACAGATCCATGCTTTGAGATTAGTTTTTTTTCTTTTGCTTATGAAATATCTTTCTCACATTTCCTTTACTCTCATTCTCTATTTTAATTCATTTACAATCAGATCGTGCAAGGAACTCTTTACTACACCAGTGAATGTTGTTGTCTACACTTTGGTCTAGTCATTCATTGTAGCAAATAATGAATCACTTACCTACATATTATTTATAGTTATTTCACAATTTAATGAACCGTTAATTGAGTAACTATCTTTAGTATTAAAATTTCATCTTTAAAAGATATGGAAGCAGTTGTATCAAATTATCATATTATACTTGCAAAGAACATAAGCATTTTGGGTGAAGTACCAAAGTTGATTAACACATGTGAAAAACTTAGGCTACTGTTTGATTCTTTTAAAGTGATTTCATTTCATGAAGTTTATTTCCTTTGCAAAGTTTAATGTGTTGAAGCATTTTATATTTCACAGATAATTTACTTCAGAATTTCATTCACAGTTGCAATTCTTTTTCAGTACATCTTTCCATTCTTTCGATGGAAACTTGGAAACTGAGTGAAGGGAACTCTGCCTTGGTGCAAGAGAAAGTCTCTTTTCATAGAAACAGAGTTCTCTAAGCCCTGAGGCTTAGAGAACCTTCATTCAAACATAAGTATTCAATAAGGAAGGTCAAATATACTCTTACACAGAAATACTATACCTGCACTAGTGCAAGAAGATTGCAACAATGCAAGGACAGGTTGTTTGTGTGAGAGGAAGATTAGAAGGAAGACAAAATTCTAGAAGGTCCTAGTTGTCAAACTATTCACCATCCATCTAAAGATGGACATAACATTCCATTCCAACATTTAATATTGTTTCCGTTGTGCGGAATTTCTTTACTTGATTTACTAGCAAATTTTCTTTTACATTCCAACACTAGAGTTTCTTTGGTGTTAATTACCATTCTGATTGTTTTCTGTCTAATTCTGCAAAGCATTTCCTTTAAGAAGTAGGATTAGAGATAGGAAAAGTTCATACCATTTCTAGCATTGCTTGTGGTTCGTCTTTAAGTTTACGAAACCCTCAGGTTGACAATTAAGTGTTGAGGAGTTTGCTCAAGCGTAGTTCTTGCACCCAACAAGAGTTCATTCACATATTTTTGGAGGTCTATTTGGATGAATGGACAGTGATTGAACTATTAAAGCACCATGTAGTTAGTTTTCGCTTGATGTTGGATACATGCTGAAGGTATCAGATCACACTAAGCTTGAAGAAATGCTTATTTTGCATCCCTTTCAGAATCTTGCTAGGTTATGTGGTCTGTAGACAAAGACTGATGGTGGACCCTACTAAGATTGTAGTTATAATTAATTTGGAGGTGCCAAGAAGTGTTAAACAACTTCCTGCAACACTAGGTCATACTGGATACTATCATAAGTTCATCAAGAGTTATGCCCAGATTACCGCACTGACGGAAATTTTATTGAATAAGGATGCTACATTCTGTTGGGATGGAGAATATCAACAGAGTCTGAATGTATTGAAAGAGAAAATGGTCACCGCACCAATCCTAGTCTTCTGGGATTGGATGAATGAATTTCATGTGCATGTGGACAATTCATGTATTGCATTGGGAGAAGTGTTGACACAGGACAGTGAAGGAGAATAGGATCACCCTATCACATTTGCAAGGAGGAATTTGTCTAAGGCCAAAAATAATTATTCGAAGATAGAGCATGAAGGGTTGGCTATGGTATACGTGCCCCAAAATTTTAGACATTACCTGCTAGACGAACACTTTAAGATGTATACAAACCATTATGCATTAAAATACCTAGTCAACAAGGTTGTGTTGGGGGGGAAATATGTAGATGGCTGCTATGGTTTCAAGAGTATGATTTCGAAATAATTGTGAAGCTAGGGCGATTGAATGTAGGGCCAGATCACCTATTGCACATTGAAATAGGAGAGGAGCCTACCAATTTAGAAGAAGGGTTGCCTAGCCCACAACTCTTTGTGGTGCGTGTAACAGATAATCATTTTGTAGACATTATCCACTTCCTGACTATGAGAACGACTCCAAAAGGATACACTAGTCAACATAAAAAGGAATTGGTGGTTAGCGCAGAAAACTTTTATGTTATTGCAGGGAACTTGTATAAAATGGTATCAGATGATATACTGCGATGATATGTGCTTGATTTTGAATGAAATGGTATCCTAGCTGAAGCTCATGGAGGGGTTGCAGCAGGCCATTATGTAGGACAAGAAATAGCACAAAAGATTTTAGATGTTGGGTTATGGTGAGTGACGCCGCATAAGGATTCCAAAGCATATTGTACGACGTGTGATGCATCTCAAAGAACCAACAGGCTATTGTAGACGGATGAGATGCCTTTGAATCCATAGATATCATTGCAACCATTTGAGAAATGGGCAATTTATTTGTAGGACCAATTCAACCCTCGGGAAAGAAGACGAGTGTGCGGTATATCATCACCGCAACCAAGTATTTGACAAAATGGGTAGAGGCATAGCCTGTGAAGGACCACACAGGGGAAAAAATAGCAAAGTTCTTATTTGAATATGTGTTTACCAAGTCTAGTTGCCCGAAGCTTTTGATGAGTGATCACGGTACGCATTTCCTAAACTAAATGATCAGCGTGCTGATAGAAGAATTCCAAGTTTATCTCCAGAAGAGTACACCATATCATCCTCAGGCCAATGGGATGGTTGAAGTGTTTAATAAGATATTGGAGAATGCACTGACAAAGGTTTGCAATGAGGAGAGGAATGATTGGGACGTGCATGTATGAGTAGTATTATGGGCTTACAAAACTACTTGTAAGAAGCTCACTGGTGAAACACCTTTTAGGTTGGTCTATGGCTTAGAGGCTATGATGCCTATGGAGTAAATTGTGCCTAGTCTATGTATAGTGGAATTCACAAGAATTTTGGTGTACTAAGCCTTAGAAGAGTGGCTCGTGTAGACAACAGAGCCTGTGGAACATAGATTTTTGCTTGGATTCCATTAACAAGTTTAGAAGGAGCATAAAAAGGCATGGCATGATCGGAACATCAAACTATGCACCTTCAACGTAAATGATTTAGTTTTATTATATGATAGTAAGTTTGAAAATTTTCCAGGAAAATTCAGATGCATTTGCTTAGGCCATATGTTATCAAGGAGATTACCAATGGTGGAGCAGTTTAACTCATGAAATTGAATGGAGGTCAATTTCCAAGAAACGTAAATGGAAGCCGATTGAAGCCATACACTAGGGATCCAACCCAATGACTACATGACGGTAGAGAAATATTAGCACTCGAGGTAGCTACAAGGAGGTGCTATACTATAAACTACACTTCCCGGTTTGTAGAGCTATGTGACAGGCACTCTATGCGAAACAAGAGGGTGTCACAGTACCAGAAGAAGTGCGAAGGGAGCTACGCTATAGAGGGAGAGACTGTGTAGCATAGCCAAAAAGTGACTATTACCGTAACTATTCATTATTTGACAGTGATGAGACGGTTAAGAGGAGCGTTGGCGAATAGAGTGGCATTCTCCTTCTGACAAGGCCACGAGGACTAGCATGTCTGTGGCGAAGAAGAAAAAGGAAATGATGAAGTAGAAGGTTCAACAGTTGGCTAGGAAGAGAAATAAAGAGGCTAAGGAAAAGGCCTGAGTAGAAGCAGAGCACACCATGAAGGAACGAGAAGAACGGGAAGAGCGTTGCTCCAAAAAAAGTCAGAAGCCTCCTTCGCCCTAAACGGAGGAGGAAGAGTGGTTAGAGCAAGGTAATGGTGATCAGCAGGAAAACACTCCCTTTCGAATAAAGTGGTACAAGGAGCAGTTAAAGGAAGGATTGAGAAAGAAGATGAAATCCACCAAGTCGTTGTTAGATCTGATTACTTTGATGGATGGTGACTTGGATGAAATTGGAGACAAGGTACGGGATACAACAACAGAATTGTTGTAGCATTTTGAGTAACATCATAATTCGGCATTGAGCACCATCTAGGCGGGTCTACATGAGCTGCAGATAAAAATCACTAGACTTTAGGCCGTTGTAGGATAGAGAAGCCCAGAATCAACCAGTTTGGCACCGGGGACCACTCAAGTAGCATAGATCATTCAATGATTGGATCTCCAGGCAGTTGCACTCCCTGATGGATCTTTGAGCCCATAGGTAGCCGTTGACAAGGCTATTTTCATCACTTTGAACAATATTGGCCTCAACCTCGCCATGCTCCCCAATGAGTTTATAAACACACTACAAGCAGGTGTGATAGCAGAAGTTAAGGCCTGATAGAACCGCACACTGAGCCTGATCACCGAGTAAAATGTTAACAAAAAACAAATGTTTGTGGAGAAGTCAGCAGTGTTGGAGGCCCAGAAGAAATTTCAAGTGCAAAATGACCAACTTGCAGTCGTGGTAGCTGAGGCATGCAGAACAGTCCTTGAACTGCATATCTAGGAGGAAGCATCATTGGAGGCGAAGATCAAGAAGTTGGTTGTAGGTGTGTGCGACACGAAGACAAAAGTGGTCATATTTTAGTTTGACTAGAACCTTAAAATAACAGATTTAGAGTTGAAGTCACAACCTTCAACTTCGCCAAAGGTCAGAGAATAGTGCAAAGCCACTGTAAAGGATGGAGTTGCAGCAGTGGATGTCATAGTGGTGGATTACACCATGCTCTTCGAGAAATCCAATGAGGTAGTCATGGCTCTGTAGGAAGATCCTAACCTACAGAGGTTAAACACAGAGGTCCATGAATTGTAGTAGTAGTATGATCAAGTGAGAGCAACGGTGCGCACTGTCGTTATAGCACCACGATTGGCCAAGTTGCATGAGGTAAAACAGTTGCTTGAATAGGTGGAAATAGCGCAGAGGATAGAGGTGGTCCTCAAGGTCAGATTGGGGCCTTGGTTGGATGAGGTCTATGTTATCTCCACCAACATTGAGGAGAAGTTGGCCAGCCTACAACACATGAAGGATAAAATCAAGGAAGAGAGTGCGAGACCAGCAATAGAGCAACTAGTGGATCAAATCAAATAGGCAACCACATAGACCGTGGTTGAGGTGGTAGTGGCACAAGTAGAGTTCGGAGGTCTCCACAGTAATAAATTCATGCCATCATAGTGACTCGATGGCAAGTCACGATCTTTGTGTTGGGGACCTATTGGTACAGGGTCCCCCTACGGTCTATTTTGGGGTAAAAGCCCAAGTTTTGGGGAAAAATCCCAAGTTTAATTGTAAAACGTGTGAAGTGTCTGCAAGTTGTGGTCGCAGATTGCATAGAAAGTGTTATAAAGGGTTTTACCCTTCTTTTATGTAGGTTGTGTTAGCTTTTATAGATCTACCAATGGTTCGCGGACCATGGGATTGTATAAGTAGGAGAGTCTTACAAAGTCTAAGGCATAACGAAGATGATGAAGATGAGTGTAATGGGTCAGTAGAAGAAAGAGCGAAGAAGTCTTAGAGTAGAAGAGAGGCTCTGCAGCTGTGTGTGTAGAGGTTAGAGTAGAGTCCGCAGCTGAGTGTGTAGACCCCTGTAGCTGAGTGCACATAGAAATCTTGAGTCTGTAAATAGAACTGAAGTATTAATAAAGAGATTATTCTAGAAATTCTTTTGTTTGTCGATTTACTTATGTTATGAATGAATGTGCTATTATGTTATGATGAATGATGGGTTTATGAATTAATACTATATTGATGCGCGACTTTACATAATTTATGTTGTTATATGAATGTAGTTAATATTAACAATTTACGCAAAGCATATCTTATTGCATGTTACTGTTCTCAATGCTTAGGCTGATCTGGGTAAATACGGGATTAAGAGTAATCTCGGATGCATGAAAGAAGTTGATTCACCTATTTAGGCTCTGTGAAAGACCGTCATGAACATTTGTGGAGGTATAGAATCTGATTAAGGGAAGTTATGTCGATAAGCCCTAAAGGCTTATCGAGATGCACAAAGGCAGGTTTAGGGCATAAAATGACATTACACTAATCTCTAATCATGGAAACTTGGTTCTAGCATCGCCCCATACTTATTTGGGTTAGACTTCAGTCCGCAGTTTGCGGGTTGATGCGAAAAGTGCTATTAGTGTAGGGATTTGTTTAGAAAAACTAACTCTGAACCTAGCTCAAGACCCATCTAATCCAATAGTTTCTCTGCCAAATTATTTCTATAGATCCTTTACCATCATCCATGAAGGATAGTGCATAATTTGTCAATGCAATAACAGGAATTTTCCTATTTAGAACACTAGTTTTCACATTTCCGCTAAGAAATATCTCTAACATAATATTCTAAGATAAAACCCTTGTATAATCCTTGGTCTCTTATATGAATTTCAAGACACAAATTTTGGGTATTTAAATTCTATTTGTTTAGAATAATTTACCATTTTTCAGAGTTGCATTTTTGTCGAAGATGCCATTGAAGTTCCATAATTTTATGCTCTTAGTAATATGTTGAATGAATTATCAACCTTCAGTTAAAATACATATACTTTCATTTTGAATTTATTTGTTATAGTATTTTTGGTCCTTTGTCACAATTTCCTTCTAATATTTATTGTTCTCTCTGTGAGTTCTTTCTATGGATTTTGCCCATATCATTTTTGAAGGTTAGAAATTTCCAATCTTTTATGCAATGACTAATTGTATAAGACAAAATTATTTACATCATGGTTTTTATTTGATTCTTTTGTTATGTTAAGATATGTTTTGGGGTTATGGTTTTCTGTTAACCCTATACATACCACAACAACATACTAGCTTCAACTTTGTCTTTTATTGTCCAGTTCAACTCTATCAACGTATATTTGAATTTAGTCTTTTTATAATTGTAGAAATTCCTTGTAGATTCAAACCGATAATTGTAATATGATAAAACTGTTGACTTGAATCTACTCTACTCATCATTGGAAACAATAAATGATCTATGAAATCCTAAAGCATACAAGAGAAAGAATTCAATCACACATAACACAATGATTTTGTCAGGAAATCCATAGGTAAAACCCCCTGTTATCTATATATTGCACTAATAAGAAAATATGAGAAGATTAGAATGCTTTTCTGAAGCACGAGCAACCTCTGCATTATCTCTGCCTATTTCACTGCTTCATAGAAAATCCTAGACCAATACTTAGCCGTTTTCCTACTTACCCAAGCCCCTATTTCTTTGTGTTTTTCCATAAGGAATTAGCCCTTATTTAATTGGGAAATTCCTCAATTATGAATTGTGAAATTCTCATAGGCATTCCTCTGACTTTATGCACCATTTGTTCAATTTGGATGATTTTACAACTGATAGTACACTATCCCTCAACTCCATTATCAACTGGGTCTTTCTCTGATCTGACATGCATGAGTTAATTATGAGTGAATTTTTAGTTTACTCGTTGATCACTCTAGGACAAACCACACTGCACTTCAGGTAGCACCACGTTGTACTTTAGACAACACGACATTGCTCTTCAAACAACACCCCACTATACTTTAGGCAGCACTACACTGCACTTCGGGCAACATCCCACTGTACTTTAGGAAACACCACACTACTAGACCTCCCACTAATTTCTCCATCAATTGGAACTAGTTTAACTAACTTTTACTCAGTCAGACTGAATTAATTAATTACAACTCCAAATAACTCAACTAGTGCTCTTAATTGTAGGACACACTCTAGATGACTCTAGTTAGACCGTGAACTCGAATTAACCGAGTTAACTAAGTAAGATTAACTTAGTTAAGTATTAAAGTTGTCATAAGATGTGAAATTACAATTTTATTCCCAATTTAATTTAAGGGAAAAATTAAATTAGGATTTTCTTGTTTCATTTTCAACACTCCCTCTCAATAAGAAAGGGATTATCTGCTACCCCGATCCTGCCTCTGTGAAAGTCAAAATTTCATCTTGACAATTCCTTTGTGAAAATATATGCATCATATTCCTCTATAGGAATGTTCTCTAGCAACATCATTCTCCTCTACACACAATCTCATATATGGTGATACCATATGTCGATATGCTTGGATCGATCATGGAAAACTTGATTCTCAGAGAGTTTGATACAATTCTGATTGTCATAGTAAATCAATGTAGGATACATCTATTGACCAAATGACCCAATAAGGATCTTCCTCATCTAGATAGCCTTACAATATGCTTGAATAACAACCATGTACTCTACTTTTGATGAATTAATTGCAATTTATCTATGCTTCTTGTTGTACCAAGAAATTGTTGTTGACCCAATACTGAATGTTCCCCCTGATGTGCTCCTTCTGTCAGATGGAATCCATGCATAATATACATCTATGAAGCCTTGAAGCTCCCCTCCTTCTATACTTATGTACCATAGAATAAACTAAGTGCTTCCTTTGAGGTATATGAACACATGTTTAGTTGCCTTCCAATAGATTTTGGTTGCCTTAACCATTGCTTGACTACGTTGATTAACTACAAACATATGTTTTGTCATGTGTTCACCAAATACATGAGTGAACCCAAAATTTTTCTATAAATAGTAGCCTCCACTACTTCATTTGAAGTAGCATATTCCTTCCTCATATTATCTACTAGAGGAGTCTCCATGGGTTTGCTGCTCTCCATGTGGAACTTCTTCAGTATCTCATTGGCATACTCATCTTGAGAGATAAATAGTTCCCCATCTCCTTGCCATACATCCATAGCAAGGAAATAATGCATGAGCCTTAGGTCCTTCATGTCAAATTATTTTTCAAGGTGCTCTTTGCAATATTTTATCAGCTTATCATCACCCGTTAGACTCAAATTGTTGACATATAATAGTATAATCAACAATTTACCTTCAACCATAATATGGTAAAGGTTCGCATCAATTTCACTTTTGGTGCAACCAACCCTAACGAAATAGCACCCAATCCTGGTGTACCAAGCACGAGGTGCTTTTTTAGTCCATACAATGCTCACTTGAGTCTGCACACATGTGACTCTCTGTTGAAGGTCTCAAATCCTTCTGGCTACGTAATAAACACCTCTTCCTCAATCACACCAAGGAGGAATTTTGTCTTCACATTCATCTAATGTATCTTCCATCTGATCTGTGATGGAAGTGATATAATAGATATGATTTAAGAGTACTTTTATATTAGAGAAAATGTCTCCTCGTAATCAGTTCCATCCACCTAAGGTAACCCTCTCGCCAAAAATCTAGCCTTGTATTTCTCTACACTCCCATATGTTGCTTTCTTTACCTTGTAAATACATATGGAACTCACCACTGACTTGTCTACTGGTCCTGGGATCACTCCCCAAACATTTTTTCTCATAATGGAATCATACTTCTCAACCCATGGCATCAAATGATATTGGTTTCTACACTGCTTCCTCAAATGAGGATGGCTCAACCTCTACACTCTCACTCATTAGATCCATGTAACCAGTGTACCGATCTAATGACCTCCTCTACCTACATTGTGATGTGGGTGCTCCTACATTCTCTCTAGCATCATGCATCGATATGTCAGCCTCTCAGGTGCACTTCCTTCCATATCTGTAAGTTTCTACATGAGTGGGTGCTTCCACTCCCTACTCCTATGCATGTGGCTACTCCACATCATCATGAGGTTCTTCCTTTGGAGCTAAAATCTCCTCCTCTTCATGTAACTAAATCTCCCTCTTAAGGAAACATTTTATGGGTTTCTCTTCATCAAACTTCACATCTCTACGAACCATTGTCATCCTATGAGATGTCAGGTAGACGAGATAGTTGTGATTTGTATTAATGTAACCCATAAATATGCCCAACTCAGTTGTTGGCTCTAGCATTTTTCGTGCATCCTTGGTAATATTAAAATAAGCTAATGCACCAAATATCTTGAAGTGTGCCACATCTGGTTTCTTACCTGAAAAGCCTTATCTGGTATTCTCATCCTGAGAATTCAATGAGGACTTTTGTTCTACAACTAAAGAGTTGTGTTGCATGGTTCAGCCCATAAGTGCAATGGTAGGCCTTGATCATGTAACATCATTGGTGCAGCTCCCATAATACTTTTGTTCTCCCTCTCAACCACCCTATTTTCTTGTGTGTTATGAGGTGCTATTAACTCCCATCGAATTCTTTCCAATGCACAAAATGTATTGAAATCATTCTACACATATTATCCATTGTTATCACTTCTGAGAGATTTAACTTTCCTTCCAGTATATTTCTAAAAAAGTTCTTTAAATTTAGAAAAAATAGTGAATGTCTTATCTTTCTCCTGCATGAATAAAATCTAGTGCTTATGAGAAAAATCATATACAGATATTACATAATACCTGTGCTTTGCTCTGGAGGATTTCAACAATGGTGCACACACATTTAAGTGAACTCTTTCAAGGATCTCTTGCACTCAACTATCTTTATCATGAGAGGAATCTTTCGTGTACTTCCCCAATGTGCACCCTTTGCATATGTCTCTCAACTCTAGTGTACCCTTCGGAAGTCCTATATAATTTTGCTTCATGATCTTCAGATATTCATGGTGCAAGTGACCCAATATTCTATGCCAAAAATCACCGATGTCTCAGCTATGCACCTTCTCTACTTTCTTCCTCAAAGAAACATAATATTCTACATTCAATTCGTAGAGGTTCCTCACTTGAAACTCGATCTGCTTCACTTGTCTTGAGGCTATGTGATGAAGGAAAGCCTTTACCTTGCTAAATATCACATCATAGCAATGGTCCTCCAACATGGCAACTGAAACCAAATTCTTCTTCAAGCCCAGAACATACATCACATCTTTTAATGTGAGAAGAGAACCAGACTCCCTATGAAAGGTAACGCTATTGATGTTAGTCGCGCTATACTTGCCATCATCTCCAATTTTGATGTGCATCTGGAGCTCCTTATCCTCCAAGTCACTAAAGAAATATTTGTTGTTGGTCATATGGGAAGAGGCTCCACCATCTAGATACCACACACTAATCACAAATGTCACCATGTAAGTGATGATGGTGAAATCCATCTCGAATTGTGAAGCAAGAGCTTCACCTTCCGCTCCTCCTGAGGGATTCTTACTGACCTTCTTGTCTGGATAGTTCGTGGCATAGTGTCCCAACTCATGACGGTAGAAAAATTTAATATCCAACATGTCCTTGTTCTTGCCGCCTTGACTGGAATCTGATTTGGAACGGGATGACTTCCCCTTCCATTTCTTCAACTTTCCAGCTAAGGCAAAATTCTCTGGTGTTTTGCTGAATTGTTTCTTGCAACAAGTCAAAACACAAATGCTCACACTCTAGTAAATTCTCACTCCCATTAACTAAGTACTAGTAGTTGTACTAGCTCTTGGGAAGGCGTAGAAGTACTAGGCTCAACAAATCATCGACACCAACGATAACACTCACACTTCCAATCTCATCTTGAAATTGGGTGAACTTGGTCAAGCACTTTAGCATTGTGTCACCCTTCTCAATGATTATTTTTTTGAGCTTTTCCTTTAGTGCTAGCTTCCTCTGGTCACTTTTTCTTTTGTAATAGGTTTGTCAATGCCTTCCACATTGCAAATTCAGTATGCTTGCTGTGAAGGTTCAAGACAATATTATCTCAAACTCCTTCTAGGATAATCCTTCTCACCTTTGCTACACATTCTATCCACTTTGTTAGACCTTGAGCATCAGCTGACTTAGGAATATCTTTGTCTATGAATTCCTTAAGTCGTTGTATTCCAACTCTCTCTCCATCCTTTCCTTCCAATAAATATAGTTTTAACTACTGTCAAGGGCATATTCAAGCCTCAATCCGTAGAACGACATCCTGTTGGCTCTGAAGTATGATACCTCAAATTGGATTTCTCCTGCACAATACAAACTCATATTTTCCTCTTCTATAGTGATTTTATCTCTAACACCATGTAGAAATTCTTTGTAGATTCAAACTTCTAATTGTAATATGCTACCAAAATTAACTTGAATGTACTCTACTCATCAGCGAAAAAAATAAATGATTGATGAAATCACAAAGCATACAACAGAAAGAATTCAATCACACACAACACAATGATTTCCTCGGGAAATTCAGAACTAAAAACCCCTCCTATCTTTATCTTGCATTAGTAAGAAAATATGGGAAGATTACAATGAATTTCTCAAGCCCAAGCAACCTTTGCACTATCTCTATCTCCCTCACTACTTCCTAGACAAACCTACGCCAATACTTAGCCAATTTCCTCCTTGCCAAAGTCCCGATTTATTTGTGTTATTCCTCCCGGAATTATCCCCTATTTGATTGGGAAATTCCTCAATTATGAATTGTGCAACCCTCATAGGCCTTTCATGTGACTACACGCACCATTTATTTAATTGTGAGTGAATCTTTAGTTTACTGGTTGATCACTGTAGGAACCACCACACTACACTTCAGGAAACAATACAATGTACTTCAGGCAGCACTACACTCAACTACAGGAAACACCCCACTAGACTATAGGCAACACCACACTACTAGACCTCCCACTAATTCCTCCATTAGTTAGAACTAATTTAATTGAATTTAACTTCGTTAGAATGAATTTATTAATTCCAACTCAAAATAAACTCAGCTAGTACTCTTAATTATAAGACAGACTCTACATGACTCTAGTTAGACCCTCAACTTGAATTAACCAATATGACTAAGTTAAATTAACTTATCTAACTATTACAAGTTTTCATGAGATGTGAGATTACAATTTTGATTCCAAATTTAATTCAAAGAAAAAAAATAAATTAGGATTTTCTTGTTGCATTTTCAATAATGATTTTATATTTATATTTGACTCTCTCAATTTACGCTTCAGTTTGAATTTACAATTTCGTAACCTAACCCCTAGGGTTTTCCAAGGAAATTCCTCCTATTTCTTCAAATTGTTATAACTTCGAGTGTAAGTCTCAATATTCCATGTAATTACATACTTCTTGTGTTATTTTTTTATTATATACTTATCTAAGTTATGTTACATAGATTTTAACACTATTTTTTTACATTTTTATTAGCTCCAATTATTTATGTGACATAGATGAATGACCACTTATTTTATATTCTGAACTCGATTGAGGTAATTATTTTTAATATTACCCCTACAATATTTTAAAAATATTTTTGAAACTCTTTAGTAATTCCCTTATGCATAAGTATATAAATTTTTAATATAGTATTTGGTTTTTGGCATATATTCATAAGTAATTATGGCATACAAATTCTTTACATATTTCTTAGTTTGATGAGGAGACTTAAAGTATTCTTCTTAATCATGGAAATTTGTCAACTATCAATTACCACTTCGGATAACCCAAACCCTTGGTTACTCCATTTGCTTGAGCATGATTTGATGTGTCGCTGAGTTCAGGAACATGATTTCAAGGTTTTCAATGCTAATCATGTGTTAAACATAATTACTTTTCTTTTATTTAAAGCTTTACTTACTGTGAGCAAGTAACATATTTAAGGATTTAAGCCTAAATCCTAGTGATATGTTAGGATGTTTAATCCTACTTTTACAATATGTTTAGAATTCCAACATTATATCAATATGGCTAATCTTAACCGTAACTGTAATTATCACAATAATATTCCATGACTGAAATCTTTTTTATATTGTTGGATTGAATATAAAATATATTTACAAACTTCTTTTTCATAATCTATTTAGAGATGCATGACAAGATTTTTGAGAAATAAAATAAGATTTAAGTATTTTGTATTATAGTGCAATATTCTTGTTTTATTCTTACTAAAAGAAAGTTAGAAATATAGCTAAATATTCCATCATATTTTTTCCTTATTGTTTGGAAAACATCCTTCTAATAATCTCATACAGACACACTTATCTCTTGTATTTTACAGGTTTTTTTCTACATATCTTTTCTTACATGGTTTTTTAGTAGCTTAATATATTTATTTACTGGTACATAGATATATATACCTAACCCTCTTCTGCGATATTTCAACCATTTTGAGTATTACCTTCTGCAATTCTTATAGAATTATTTATAATAAAATAAAATAACAACTACTTATTACTACCACAGTTCTATGTTGTATAATAATTATAATCAACCAACATATTTTATATATATAATATATAATAAACGAGAAGCAACTACAATGCTAGTAAAATAAAAAATGTATGAAACATTTTCGTTCTCGATTTCTGTATAAAAGCTCTCTTATACATGTGTTCACTCTATATGTTTCTTTTTTCAAAGTTGTTTAATCTAATTCTCTTATTTGAAACTTTTGTGCATTATATGTATAGAAATAAACGTATATGCATAATTAATTATACAATCCATAAAACTATAATCCATACTATTTCAATTTACAAATCTTGCACATAAGCAGGGTTCAAAATATCAAATTGAAGTTTGTAAATTTTGGGAAAATTAATATTAGATTACTAAGTTCCTCCTAGGTTGGATACTTCTTCGAAAATGTATCTCATCGAGCACTAGTGTGCAATTTTCTTTCTGTTGTGTCCTTTTCACTTGCATCACATTAGTGTCTCAAAGAAAACATGATTTTTTTTTTAGCAAGAATATAAAAAGAACATAATAGTCTTCTTATCCATCTACCACTTATTTCATAGTTGGTAACTACCTCTACCTCACCCATGGGTCGCATATTGTTACTGTCTCATTTATGATATTTACTTCTCACTTAGAAAAACATCATGTCTTTTAAGGAAGAAATAAATTTGTCAATTCCATAATTCACAATTATTCTACTCATTCTCATTCGATACCTAGGACTTGATACTAGGTAATTAATATACATCATCAATTTGCAACACCATCTCTTTTAGCCAAGCATCCTTCAACATTAATTTTCTCGGCCTCTTTATTTATTTTCAACATCTTAAATACAAATGTACAATCATTCATTATCAGTAATATAATATTGATAACTAAGTTCTTCATACATCTTACAAACTTAAATATCCAAAAAGAAAAACAAATATATACAAGTTATCTACACATAAACTTCATGTCAAGAGATATCACAACGTTGGCATTGTATATTATCTCCATTGAAGGGGAATTGGATTTTTGTGGAGAATAAAGCCAAGGGCCACTTTGAAAATATTCTTTTTGTTGCATATTTTCATGTATGTAGTGTTTATGGCATATCTATTATATGTCATGCATGATGTGATAAAAATGTGAATGGTTTTGGATTAAGTTTGAGTTTGTGGTGTATATGTAAATATAATATAAGTGATGATTAGTGAGCCATAGTCCAAGTGTAGTCACTTTTCAAAGTGATGACGTTCTTGGCGAGAAACATGTCAGTTGTCCATGACAAAAAGTCATGGTGCACCTAAAACCATAGTAGGTCCTTATAAAGTGACAAAATTTTCAATTGGTTATATTTTGACCATGAGGATTTGGTTGGTCAATATGAGTTGAATTGATGAAACACCTAGCCAATTTTTTAAAAACCATTTCAACATCCATAGGATAGTTTCTTATTTCAAATTTGATAATATTTTAGAGTATTGAGCATGAGTGCTTTACCCAAGAAGCCATGAAGACAATGAGATAAGAAAAGGATTTATTATTTCTAATTAAAAAAAATTGCAGCAGAGAATACAATGCCTTGAGGTAGAAGTGGCCAAGGTAGCTAACACTAAATCACCAAGGGTATAATTGCAACATAGAATGTGACAACTTGACCTAGAAGTAGCCAAGATAGCTAGCATGAAGCAACCATTCTAAATGACAATACTGTTTTGTTTGACATAAAAGAAATATGAAAGATATATGATAAGAGAAGCAATAAAAAAGAACTACAAGTCAAATCATCATAACATGCGAGAGAAGTTTACCTTAGTTAAGGATGGAAAGACCTTGAATAGAAGCATAGAGAGAAGAAGCCATCAAAGAAAGCATTGTGACATTTGTTAATGTTACAAAAAATTAGGAATTAGACTTGTCATATCCATTGCAACTACGGTTAATAACAACATGCCCAATTTTATTCCCTTAATTAATTCCATAAAATTTTCATCATAACAAGTTAATTATATAAAAATTAATTCATACTAAAGGTGATCACGCATTTATGATCACGCATTTAGTTTAGCTTTGACTATCAATTATCTATCTTTAACCAAAAATTAAATCACAATATCTAAAGTTCACATTATCAAACAAAATTAATTTTTTGTTTTTAATCTTTTAATTTTAATTTTAATTTTATTTCTTAAAATTCTGATGGGCTTACTAAATTTCACCCTTATCTTATTTTGTGATAATGACGATGTACAGAGTTGTATGTAGGACAAATTACAGAGTTGAAGGTAGGACAAATTAGGGTGCAAATACTTCATGCGTGATATGACTGCAGTGAATTCGAGCAATTTGGCACATCAACGAATGCTTGATTAACAATTAAATTTTATAACCAATTTAAATCCGAAATAATAAAGTGAAAAAAAAAGTGAAACTATATTGCACACTATATGGATTAATTATATCACATTATATGATTATCGTCAATTCAAACAAGTTGGCAAAATCCCTTGATTGAAAACTGATTATTTATAATCAATTAAATCTCAAATAATAAAATTCCAAATAATAAAGTTAGAAAAGCGAAAACTCTACCAGAAATTATTCTACACACTATCTCCATTAATTATATCATGTAGTTGATATAAAATACTCTTAAGGTTTTGTTATTCTAACAACGTGCACACTTATTTTTTACAAAGTTTTCTATTTTTTAAAATATCAATACTCGGGTAAGTTTTCTTAGCTCACGACAACCAACTGATTATAACGTGATTTATAAGGTAACATGTGTCGATTGATGATTACAAATCCATGGCACATGCACAACTACGTGTAAGTAGGTGAGTGATTATTTTTTTGCTGGAAGACTATTATCTAATTTAATTATGCACTTGAGTATCATGTCGATTTTTTCTATTATGTACTTTGAATAATTTGACTACTACTTACACATTGCAATGATACATTCATATATAGAGTTTTGATCATTTTGTTACTTGTAAAAAAAAAATCTTATATATTATATATATATATTTTATTGAAATGTCACCCTATATAATCTATTATCCAAAAAAGTGATTTGCATCACAATCTTGTGGGTTCCATGGACTCCGCTCATTGTGTTTGAGTGGAAGCTTTCAAAGTTTTACACCAATTCGTTTTCAAATTTCAAATTATGTATACTTCATAATTATATCTTTAACTTTATGTGATTAAATTTCAATGGGATTGATTTTTTTGTCAATTGATTTTAAAATCTTAATTCATACATACTTTTATATGAGTGGGATAATGAGAGGTAATTAAATAACTTCTAAATTTAGTTATGTTACTAAATTTTTATGCTTAACTTTAACTATATCACTAAAATTTTATCCTATAACTTTTGTTATATGACTAAAATTTTATGAAATTGAATTTATAACAAAACTAAGTTTACATCATTGAGGAGGCAAAGTGGTTGTAATATCAACAAGGATAACTCTCAAATTCGAAAAGCTAATATGTATTGACATGGGCTCCCCTACATTTTATTAATCCTTCACAACTACCATATTTTTTGTTTGCAACTCTTTTCATAGTCAACAACTTGCATATTTGTTTATTAGGCATATATTAGTTGCCTTCAATCAAGATTTAATTATGGATGGTTGTGTGCCTTCACAACATGCTTACTTTTCTTATTGAACATGTTTAAATAGCTAAATATTTATTACTAAGGTATGCAACGTTTTCGATCTAATTTAGCTATATTTAAACTAATTGGCACAGACTGACTAACTACTGTGTAGCAATTGTTAAAGACATTTTATTTTTTCTAAAAAGACACTTGTCATATCAATTACAACTATAGCTAATGACAATATGCCCAAATCCACCCTATCAATTATTGTCATAAAACTGCGTCATGCCATGTGAATTATTAAAGACTCTTTACACCCTATCAATTATTGTCATAAAATTGCATCATGCCATGTGAATTAGTAAATACTCTTTATACCCTATCAATTATTGTCATAAAATTGCATCATACCTTATAAATTATTAAAGACTTTTTATACCCTATCAATCATTATCATAAAATTGCATCATGCAATGTAAATTATTAAAAACTCTTTATAATTTCTGAAAAAATAGTTCTTATAAATTGCATCATATCATATGAATTACAATAGTACTATAAATTATTAAAAACTTTGTACAGTTTATAAAAAAAATTCATAGAATTACATCATATCATATGAAATTATAATTGTAATTTTCAATTAATTGTTTGGTAATTTGATTCTAATTTTCATATTTTTATATAATTTTAATGAAAATCCTATAATGTTTAATTTTATCATCGCAATAAATAATAAAAAACTATATTTATTTTTAATAATAAAAAAATTTATAATTTTACCTAATAATATTACCTAATTTCACTAAAAACGCCAAAGATTCTTTTTCTATCCAATCGCTTACATCGCACTGCCTACGTACAAATTATTAAAGGTGCTTTATAGTTTGTTTAGCCATCACATTTTTATCAATTACATCACATTGCTTACATCATATAAATTATTAACGTGCTTTAGAGTTTGTATCGTGACACTCGATCTCAACACAATATTGTTAGGCCGCACATTGTTATCAATTTACATCACGTTGCTTACATCATATAAATGCAATGCAATACCTCCACAATATTGTTACGCCATCACATTTTTTTGTGAATTATTGTGATGCCAGGACGCAATATATGGCGTCTAGATACAGAAAATAACCTTCTCAATTCTGTCATAGATGAGAGAATTATTAATTTTAATTTTAAGACTATTTACCTTAACCCGTAAATAATTTTAATTTTAATTTTAAGATCCACAGGTTAAGATAATTTTGAGAAAGTGAGAAATGATGTCTATTTCTGGGTTGAAAAAAAGTCCACGTATCTCATAAATTTTAAAATCACTTTCATGTGCTCACGTGAAATCCAGCAACTCAATAACTTCCGCATTTTTTAACTAAAATTAACCAAAATTGTTTTGTTTAATTAAAATGGATGATTTAGATTTTTTTGGGCTAATTTTAATGTCAAATTGTAGAATTTATAGTTTATGATTCCTCACCTTTTTACTTTCTGTATGGTCAATTTGAGTTGTAAAAGTTATTTTGCCCAATGATATTCAAATTCTATCTACTTTTTACAAAAAGGACCAAACACATTATGATGTCTTACAAAAAGGCGAGTTATTTTTTTTATGATGCATTACAAAAATGTGAGCTAAAATTTTTCTAATGGATGATAAGTATGGAAAACATAATCCTTTTGGTTAAGTAAATTTGGTTTATTCATTTGAAAAAAGGATAATAAATAATTATGAGGAGTCTAAGATTGGAATATGAAATCAAGAATTATTTGTGTATTTATATGTAACATACAAATAATATTGGTATCTTATATTCATCTTTAAGTTCTAAAACTAATGTTCGAAACATAATCCTTTTGGGTTATGTAAATTTGGCTTATTCATTTGAGAGGAAGATGAAAAGCCCAAAAAACCTTGTGAAATATGAAAACACGGTAAAAGCATTATTGTATTTCTGTTTATCTCTTGTAAATATATGCATATCACATTTAGCTTATCCCATATTACATTTAGGTGAATTTGATATTGTATGTGAGCACACCTATAACTGCCCTACTTAATAGTTTGAGCCACTAGTTTTTTGCCCTAGCATGTACGCCCCCCCTACTCAAAAGCTAGTCAAATTTGTATGTTTGTCAATCTGAGCTCTCCTCCCTAACAATTCTAAGTTATCTTCAATGTTTTTTTCCTATCCTTTCTTTGAATTCTGAAACCCTAGCGCCTAATACTATGTGTCTGCTCTGTTTGTGATCGTTTATCTTACTTTGACAATGATCTATGAAATCATAGAAATTTAGTGAAAATCTGCTGCAACGTTTAGGTCTCTTGTGCCCCATAGACGACCAAAATGACAACCACCACTTTGAGCTTTCCCACTATGAAACGCTAAAACATGCCTCTACCACTCCAAGCTCCACCATCCAACGATTTCTCATAACGTAGGCCCATTGGCACCTTCCATTCACTTGTGGTCTCAAAGATCCATTACATTTCCCATAGCCTCTCGAAACATGAGTGCGAACTGCTCGTTGTTAGAAATTAATTAACAAAGCAATGAAATACAAAAAACATTGTTGAAACACAAATACAGAAACACATAAAAAAAGAGAGACACAAATACACATGGTTCACCCAAATTTCGGCTACGTCCACAGAGAAACAACCAGTCCTTCCTTTTATATTATCTAGCAAAATAAAGAGATACAACATACAACAGATCAGATATAATTTTCTCTTTGCTCTCACACAGTTTCCTCTCTCTTTCATGCTAAGAATAATAATATACAACTACAATACAATTCCCTCATATAAACCGAGGGTTGCCTTTTAGGAAAAAATTCCCTAAAGTAACATAACTTCTACCATCAGATCATTCACCCAATGAATGGCCCAGATTGACTACGAAATTAGAGTATTTTACAAGGAAAATTTTCATCTATTTTTAGCATTGGGGATGTTTCCCTCGAACCCCCATTGGGGGGGGGGGGCTCATAAAAGTTGTCATTGCCCCCCCTTGTACCCCCTCAGGGTGATTAAGCAAGTAGCATTTCTGCCCCATTAGGAACATGGATCCAATGAGGCTGAAACAAAAAAGCTCTGAACAATCAAGAAGCTAATCAGGCTCCACACCCAACAATCTCCCTCTTGGAGACTGATTATATAAAATCCAGCATTGCTTCACTTGTTGGACAATGAATCCACTTGGATATGGTTGTTTCTAATCTTTGCCATCCTACTTGAAGACCAATAGAGACTCAGTAGAATCTCAATTTCTCCCTAGTTACAACTTTTGTTAACATATCTAAAGGATTCTAGCTAGTGTGTATCTTTTCAAGCTTCAACTGTCTTTCTTCCAACAATGATCATATGAAATGGTATTTCAATTGTATATGTTTAGTCTTGGAATGAAATGTTGATTTCTTTGCAAGATGAATGGCACTCTAGTTGTCACTATATAACATGCCCATCTCTTGCTTCTTTCCCAATTCACCCATAAACCTTTGTAACCAAATCATTTATTTACTACCCTCTATAGCAATAACATATTGTTCTTCCATTATTGAAAGTGCAACAATGTTTTCCAATTTTGAAACCCAATTGACTGTTGTTCCACCCACAGTAAACACATAACATGTGGTGCTCCTCATGTTATTGCTATCTCCTGCCATATATGAATCAGCATATCCCTGTAGAGCAATGTTTGAACTATCAAAGCATAATTCTTGATTCGTGCTACAACTCAAATACCAGAGAATCCACTTCACTGTCACCCAATGCTCTTTTCTTGGATTGTTCATATACCTTCTTACAATTCCCATTGCATGTGAAATATCAAGCCTTCTTTAGACCATTGCATACTTTAAGATTCCAACTGTTTAAGCATATAGAACTTTACACATATAATGCATATCTTCTTGAGTATTGGGACACATCTCCTTATTTAGTTTGAAATGGCTAGCCAAAGGTGTACTAATTGATTTTGCATTCTGCATATTAAATATTTCCATCACTTTTTATATGTACACACTCTTAGACAATGTTAATTTGTGATTTTTCTTGTCTCTAGTTATTCTCATACCAAGGATTTGTTTTGTATCTCCCAAATCCTTCATTGCAAATGAATTTTCCAATTTTTTTTTAAGGACATTTATTTCCTACATGTTAGACCCTGCAAGAGGCATGTCATATACATACAATAACAATATAATATATATGCCATCATGTTTCTTTTTAAGATAAATATAATGGTCAAAGTGAGATCTAGTATAACCTTGTTCAAACATAAACCTATCAAGTTTGAGATACTGTTGCCTTAGAGCCTGTTTTAATCCATATAGGATCTTCTTTAATTTTCATGCTAACTTCTTCTTCCCTTTGACCCCATACCCTTGTGGTTGTTGCATATATATTTCTTCCTCCAAATCCCCATAGAGCAATTTTGTCTTTACATCTAACTGCTCAAGATGAAAATCATCTACTACCACTAGACTTAAAATTGTTCTGATTGAAGTCATGTTAACAACATCAGAAAAAATTTCATCAAATTCTATACCTTTATTTTGTGAAAATGCCTTCACCACAATTATAACCTTATACCTATATTTACCTCCATATTCTTCCTTCAACATGTAAAACCATTTATTCTGCAATGTTATTTTACTTGAAGGAAACTTGACTAAGTCCCAAGTATGGTTATGCATCAAAGAGTCCATAAATTTTTCCATGGATTTCTCCCACTTCTACCTGATTTCCGCATGCATTGCTTCTTCATATATTTTTGATTCACCACAGTCAGTCAACAATACATAATATAATAGAGGAGAGTATCGTTCAGGGGTCTACTTATCCTGGTAGATCTTCTAACACCACTTTCAGGTGTTTGAGGTTCTTGTTGCTGTTGTGGTTGTTTTTGTTATGGATATTGATAATTATTGTTTTCATACACCTTTACTTTTTTGTGATCTCATCATGAACTGCATATTCTTTGTTTTATTTTCCCTATTTCTTTCCCTGCATTTGATCATTATATAAGACCTATTCATTGAATATGACATCTCTACTACTAATGATTTTATGATTTTCATAATCATATAAGTGATAACCAAAATCATTTACACCATATCCAATAAAGGTACATTTCTTTTATTTTTCCTCAAGCTTTGTTCTATTTTCTTTATTGATGTGGAAAAGGCTTCACAACCGAAAGTCTTTAAAAAGAGTACTTTACCTTTTTACCCATCCATGCCTCCTCTGGAATACCACCATCCAAGGAACTTAAAGGCCCTTTGTTTATTAGATAAAACATAGTATGTACAACTTCTTCCCAAAATTTTAAGGGAAATCATGCACACAACCTCATGCACCTTGCATGCTCCATGATTGTCTTGATCATCCTTTCTGACACACCATTTTCCTATGGTATTCCTGGAACTGCATTTTCTCTATGAATTCCATGTTGTGAACAATAGTTATCAAACTATTTGCCACAATATTCACCTCCATTTTATGATCTGAGAAACTAATATTCTTTCCTCTCTCATTCCCAACCAAATATTTCCATTTCTTGAAAGTATCAAATACATGAGATTTATTTTGAATACAATAAATCTAGGTTTTCCTAGTTGCATCATTAATAAAAGTAACATAATAGACAGAGCCACCAAGAGATGATACCTGAGCAAGTCCCCATACATTTGTATGCACAAGCTTTAATTTTTCTCTCTTAGTTTCCTTCCCAACTCTGACAAATCTGACTCTCTTTTGTTTTCCGTTAAGACAGTTTTTCACAAACATCCAAATCAACATGCTTCAAACCTAACAACAAATTTCTTGAGTGGACTTTGCATCCCCTTCTCACTCATGTGCCCAATCCTATGATGCCAGAGTGTCTTATATTCTCCTATCGAGGTTAAAGAATTAACAAAATTAGAAATGCTATTGCATAAATACAATGTACCAACCTTTTCTCTTCTTTTTCTTACTAGGGCTCCTTCAGTGACCTTCCAGGTTTTGTCTATAAAAGTAGTTACACAACCTTCACCTCCCAACTGCCTTGTTGAAATTAGATTTTTCTCTAGATATGGAAAATGCCTTACCTCCTTTAATGTCAATTGGTTTCCATTCTATTTATTTATAAAATCCTTGCCCATTCTAATGATTTTACAGGGTTTATCATCACCTAGAAAAACATGTCCAAAATCTCCTTGAATAGTCATGAAAATGTTTCCTATTAGGTGTGGTATGGAATGAAGTCCATGAATCTACCACCTCGACATCAATAATATTCTCTAATGAAATAATCAAAACATCTTACAACACATCACCTGCCACATTCTCCTCATGATTGTTCTCTTGTTTTCCATCTCCTTCTTTTCCATTTTGATATTCACAATCTTTCTTCAAGTGTCCTTTCTTCCCACATTTCCAGAACACTATTCCTTATCTAGATTTGGATATGCCTTTTCTTGACTTACTATGATTACCTAGGCTCCTTCCTCTTTCCAGTTTTCTTCCCCTAGTCTCTATATTCAAAGTATTATCTCATGTCTCATTGGAGATTTTCTGTCCCATTTCCTCACTAAGGATGGCACCAACAACATCACCAAACTTTAAAGTACTAGATCCAAAGAGAGAGTTGCTAATAGCCATAACTAGGCCATTAAAACTCTCTTGCAATTATCATTGAAATAATGGAGCCTTAACTTAATCTTCAAAATTTACCCCTATAGAACTTAACTAACTAGTAACCATGTTAAATTCATTTAAATGATGAACAAGAGATCAACCTTCTGATATTGTTATATTAAATAGATGCTTCATAAGAATACCTTATTTAAGGCTAAGTTTTTTCATAGAGTTTGGTCAATGTCGTCATTAAGACTTATTTTTTCACTTTCTTTGAAATGTTAAATGCCAATGACGCTTCTAAACACAGTCGTGTTATTGCTAGTGCCTTTTTGTCAAGAATCTCACATTCTTCATCCATCATACTTGTCGGCTTCTTTGATTTTCCACTCAATGGTAGGTACAAATATTTATGATACAGATAATCTTCCATTTACATATTCCAAAGATGGTAGTTTTTCTCCTTAATTTTCTTGATCCTAAACCTACCATATTTTGCCATTACTCCCACTCAAACTAGTAACCCTTCTCTCCTGCGATTTTATCATCCAAATAAAGCTTTGACTTTGATACTAGTTTTTATAAATTAATTAACAAATCAATGAAATAAAAAAAAAATTCTGGAAACATAAATACATAAACACATAAAACAAGACAAATACAGATATATGTGTTTCACCCAATTTGGGCTACTTAAACAGAGAAACAACTAGTCCTTCCTATTATATTATCTAGCAAAATGAAGAGATACAACGTACACCAGATCCACTATAATTTCCTCTTCGTTCTCACATAGTCGCCTCTCTCTTTCATGCTCAAAATAATAATACACAATGGCAATACACTTCCATCATATAAATGGAGGGTTTCCTTCTAGGGGAAAAACCATAAATTAACATAAATTCTATCGTGAGATCATCCACCTAATGAATGGCCCAGATTGACTATGAAATTACAATATTTTACAAGGAAAATTTTCATCTATTTTTCGCTTCATGGGTGCTTACCCCGAGCCCTCACTAGGGGGAGGGGGGTTGGGGGGTGTGGGGAGGCTCATAAAATTCCTCTTCGCCCCACTTATACCCCCTTTATGGCAATTAATTGGGTGATGTTTCTAACCCGTTAGGAACATGGATCCAATCCAATTGAAACAAAAAACCTCTAAATAATCAAGAAGATAATGAGGCTCCACACCCAACACTCGCCACTCTTCAATTCAACTATAGCAACATGATTGACTACCTTGTGAAGTGAATTCACATCAATCACAAAGCTTCTATTCATTTTTTCTACTATTCAAAAACTCTAAACCTTGAACAAAACCCACTACTCGGTGTCTTTTACCCCTAGGTGGATTTTTGTTGTAGTAATTGGAAACAATTAGAATTACTCACTTTCTGGTTAGAAGTGCATTGCAACTACCTCTAGTTTCTATATGCGCTTGTCCTTTTCTATATTCCTATTCATGAAGAAATATTGAGCCTCTCACAATAGAGCAAAGTTAACACAAGGAGCTTTTGTGCCATGTACAGGAAAAAAATTGCACTCTAGAGCTAGCTTAGTTACAACCCTTCCTTCGAGCTCCTTTAGAGAGGGACCACTTATATGGTCATTGTTCTATATTATTCTTATGTTCGTAAAATTCACAAGCCAACAATCCTAATTGTGTCGAAAGGAACATTCTACAACCTAGTATGGAGGATATGTGTAAGTTTGTTTGTCCGTCCACAAATTTGAAATTTTCATTAATGTTTTCCAAGATAAAATCTAAAAAATTTAAATTTAAATAATGATACAAAACATATAAACCAACCTATATACATAAAAATTTGGATTTATCATGCATTGAGAGGGATCCCTCGAGGTGCAAGCCTTCCTCAATTTCTTCACACTTCAAAAAAAAGATTGCACCTCCATAGATTTGATCCCTCTAGATGCATGATATTTCTAGAGTTATATGGATCTACGAGAGTTTTACAACCAAGATAATCTCCATGAGAAATGTGAGTTAGTTTTTATTTACACTCTTCACCTTGGGTACATTCTTTGGCATAAATCTTCAATTCTCAACATATGTCAATTTCCATAGGTGAGAAACTATTTTCCCTTTTTCTAGTGCCATTAACAATGGGAGCTCAAATTCAATTTTCGTTATGGATCAGTTTCTTTTATAGTTATTTACTTTATACACCATACATTTTGTCACTTTATTATTTGCATTTTCTCTCAAATAACCCTCTCTTTCGCAGGACCCAGTGGGATATGAACCTAGTTCATTGGATTCAAAGTCCAAAATGCTAACCACTACACTCGTCATGAGTTAGGATATTTCTTGACATAGTAGCTCCAACTATTAATCTGAAAGATGTTTTCCTCATGTGGTAGAATTAAAGGAAGTGGGAATTTGGATTCAAAGCCCTCAATTTATAGAAAAAATACTCATCATTTAAACATATTTTCCAAACATAAGAGATTTTTAGAGAAAATATTCACGTTGGATGGATCACTTCTTGACAATGGTATTCAATAGGCAAGAAAGTATATTGATCATACCACATAGTTTATTCTCAAGTATTGACACATCTTACAATGAATAGATATTAATATTCTCACTTTGCATCTGACAATGGGAAATGGATAGTCAACTACTAGTTTTGAAGTCATACTCAATGAACCTGAGCTGCAACCAGAACTAGATATTGCAACCAGGCCCTAGAGACTAAGTTAGAGTTATAGCAAGAGACATACTCATATTCCATGAGCATGATTTGGTTGGTGTTTAGACTTAAACCATTTCCTATTTGAGACTATGGCTCCTACCCATTTCATTAGTTTGTGGTTATATTTAAGCATCATTAAATAACACTTTCATTTTACATAAAACTTCAACTTCTAGCAAGATTTAGAATTGTTCTAGGTATTTCTTCAAGTCAAGTTCTCTAGTTGGTGGTTATCCTTAAATCACCACCAATAGAAGGCTTCAACTTCTTCTACCCATTTGGTTTGTGTTCTTCCTCAAACCACCATATTCAAATAGCACATCCAACCATTGGCTACTATACACTTTTGTATTTTATCACTCTTCCTGAACTCACATACAACCCTTAAGATTAGTGGGGGATGGGGGATGTTGGAAACATAATCCTATCGAGTTATGTAAAATTGGCTTGTTCACTTGAGAGAAATATGAAAATCCTTAAGTGAACACCAAGATTCATGAGAAATCCAAAAAACCTCTTGGAATGTGAATAGTATGCATCTCATGTTTTCTCTTAAATCATGTCGCGTTTATGTGAGTTTTACATAAATAAATTCTCCATATCGAATAGTAGTCTTCCATGTTGGATACAAAACTAATGTGTTCACTCTTGCACTTCATTGATTCATCCCGAAATGCATGTGGGTTGTTTACAAAACTACCATTTGATATTTTGTTTTTACATTTCTAGAAAATGCACATTCCCATATTTGAAATGCACATTAAAGCCATGGTAAGGATCCAATGCAAGTTCTAAAATGTTTTTTTGAGTTCTTTTAGTTCTCTACAAATACATTTTATCTCATGTAATGACTAGGCTTCTTTAAGTTCTATACATCTTAAAAGAAGTTGCAAGTGTTTCCATACGCAAGGAAAATACAATCCTTGGTATTTAAAATGCATGTATAGTGTTGAATAGGGATGCGGCATTGTAAAAATTGAATGGAAAGTACTTCTAAGTATTCCATTCCTATCTTATGAATTCAAATGAAGTGAGTGCACTACAAACTAAATTGTGAGTTTGTAACAAAAGAATAACAAATTGGTTTTCTATTTATATAGTTTGTTCGATAGGTTTTATACCATTATAAAAATCTCATTCTTACAAAATATAAGGGAAAACTAAGTGGAGCATAATAATTCATACATATGTTATAGATTAGTGATAAATAATTAATACATCAAATAGATAATATATTGTAATAATGGGAAGGTATATTTGTTGAGCTGCCTTTTTGTCCAGATTTTTATGATTCTTATCAAACAATTCTATGCTTGTGACTAGTGTTTTTAATCATTATTATCTTATTAAGTTGATAGTTAGAGGCATTTAGAGAGAATATCTATTAAATTAATAAATTCTTCTTCAATAATGTTTTGTGTATAAATTTCATTAATAATATGTCTTCTTGGTGGTAGATGAATAAGTCTAGAACCAACAGTGCAGAAAAGCTTCTTAAAATGCATTTGAGTACGAAATGAGATTACTGTATCTGAAAATATGAATTTTCCAATCCAATGGTGAAGGGCTTTGAAATTTCGACACGCAGGTTTTGTTCAGAGCATCCTCATTTAGATCACCTAGAACTGGTTTTGAAAAATTAGACATTATGAGGAAGATATGGTCATGGGAATATTACAACACATGTTAAGTACAAAATCCGAATTTGACTATTTTGGCCATAGTTTTGATCAGCCTCTTATGCTCAAAAGAAGAAAACGTTGATTGGACTAAGAAAACTAGTTCATTAATGGTCGTTGTTAGTGCAAGAAATGTCTATTGCTAGCTTCCTGATTTTTGGAAATATGAGAATGGTTATGTATGCAGTCCAATGCTACAAAATGATTATACAAGTGCAGTATGCATCCATGGATCTGAGCTTGGAACATCAACAATATGGAATGGTTGTATACAGCTACAATGATCAAAGAAAATGGTGCAAAGTCATCAACCAATGAATGGAGGAGGGTGCACGTCCATGAACAATGACATGATTCACTAAAATCTATGCTAGTCCAAGTTTGGTCAGAGGAAAAAGAAAATAACCTAGTCCAATCACGATAAAGGTTCTTGAGACTCACAACAAAATTAAGAACAACCCCGGTTTTCAAAGTCAACTACTGCATAAATGACTTTTTTTCTCTTACAGAAGATGTTTCTCTGAAATAGGTGAAAATGCAAGATAGGTGATAAGGAAGGATTGAGTATACTTGCTGCTGAGATATAACGCCCAAGCTGCTTTGGAGTGACCTTCAATGCAATTCCTTTCTTTGATATGCTTTGTAATAGTTGCGGATATATTATAGTCAGTGGTTCAATATCTATTTTCTTTCAAATATAATTTCCCGTTGGTGTAATATATAATTACAAAACTAGGGGGATTAACATGAATCCAAGCCTCTCACTAGCCGAGAAATGGTGGTTACAATTTCAGCTTGACTTTCAAGGGAAGATCAATTTTGGTTGTGACTCTTTATACAATAGGAAATTGAGTGTCACTAAAGAAGATTTGTACTCAAACAACAATCGATATGCTGCACTTCAACAAGGACATTAGCCTCAATGCAATGGAGTTTCTTCATTTTTGTGCTCTCAGACTTGCTAAGGAGAGGGTTATTTCTTCCTCAAAAAGTAGAGAAAAATTTTGCAAGCTTTCTTTCGATACTCGACCAATGTTAGGAAAGTGCATTGCAATTTTTTTTGTGGATACACTGTGGTGCTATGGACACGCAACATTTCAACAACAAGTGTTGCTTGAGCCGGCTTCTTGAGTTACTCGCCCTCTCACTCAACATTGTGATCGAATGCGGTAAGAAGTTGAACTACATACAACTGAAGTGTGCCAATTGCCCAACATTGAAAGGGTCAACACTGCATCCAGCTATGTGTTAATGCACCACTGCCAACAATGTTATGAAGTCAAATTACTTCCAGACATTAGGATTGCAGCAACTCAAACTCCAAATTGGAAGAAAATTTTCTTGTTCTGATTTTAATTAATTTATATTAACCAAAAATCCTAAATTTATATTCTAGGAACCATGATTGTTGTGCACACATGAAAGGATGGGGATCACATAGAAGTAGGTTGAGGCTAGGATTGCACAGGAAATCATTGTATTATTTCCAAAGTCTGGATTTCAATTATGCCATGTGAGGAATCTAAGCCCAGTGGAATGATCCTTGGAGGAGACCACTGGAGCCCAACATTTAATTATTTAGCATTCATGTAATTTTGTTTCAGATTTTGCAATTAATTTATATTTCCATGTTCTTTTGAATTTCTGAAGATGGTATTTTGATTTACATTTTACAGGAAGATCGAGTTGGGTGGTTGGGCCCATCTGCCAGCTCGTTGCCAAATTACTTAGGATTTATTCATTTCACTGCATTTTATTTCTTGTTGGTGTGATTTATTTTACTGCATTTCATTTCATGCATGATTGATTCAAATGCTGATTCCGCAATTTCGTTTTTTAGGTCTCCTTTATGTTTTGATATTTAATTATGCAGGTTTGATTTATGAATTACGTGATGTTGTTATTCTAGAATGTATTTCTGAGTATATTTAGTTAGCAAGAATTTAATTTATTTGTGTTCTTCATTTCCACTATTTGTTGTGTTCAATTCATTATCTAACGAAATAGATTTTTAATTGCAAGGATTTATAATGGAAATAATAACTATGATATGATTGTTGGAAACTCTGATTTAATTAATCAATATTATTTGGGAATTCATAAGAATTTTTAATCCTTAGATTTTAAATATTCATCATTATAATTTAATGCCAGAATTAACATGAGAAGAATTTCAGTTCAAGTTCCTGAATTGTCCAACAAAACTCTTTGAAGATATCTTCGATCAACAAACTTAAATTTCTTAAATTGAACACTGCAATTCCTTTCTAGTAGTAAGAAACATTTAATGAATTTTCTTAAGTACAAATTTTAAAATAGTTTGAAATCTAATTTTTTCCATGCTTTCATATTTGTAGCATAACTGTAGTCTTTTAAGAAGCTTTGCATTCTTTATTTGTTGCAGTGTGTTTACTTTGGAAAGTCTTTTCTTGAATGATTTCCTTTTAAACAAAATTTTAGGATTTTGATCCCTGAGGTCATATTCTGGCATATATTGTTCTACGTCTCTAAGTCTTATGACCCCATATTGACAATTTAAATGTGGGTGTAAATCTAGAATTTATACCTCCCAACATTTTGGCGTCGTTGCCGGGGAGGCGTTGTAGGAAAAGGCCTCATGATTTGTTATGCTTTTTCTTTGCAATTGAACTTTTAAATTAATGAGATTACCATTACTTACTGAAGCATACTGGATGGTATTTCCAGAAAGCTCACAAGACAGGTTTTCTTTACCACAAATAATTGATTTTCTTTACTGCAAGTGTGGTTGTTTTCTTTACTACAACTAAGATTTGTTATTTTTTTTTTCTTTTACCATTCATAGGGCAACTAAAGGGCAGAGATGACGGTAAGATGTGAGTGAAGAGCCATGCATTCACTTTTGTTTGGGTCACTTCAAAGTTTTGTTGCCTGAATAAACAAAGATTTCAAGTTTGGTGCTAGCAAGAAAATGTCAGGAAGTGTGATGTTATTCCAAGAATTATCTCAAATTCTAGCAGAAACTGGGGTCTCTACTTCACCGAAAGATCAAATTTTGGCATCAATTAGAGAAAGGTCTATTCGTCTAGAAGAGAATATTCATGAAGATCCAGAAGAGCTTCCTAATGAGACCAAGAAGCTATGGATCATGCATGATGAGGAGAAGCCATTAGAAGCAAAACATATATCTGGTTTGGTGTGCACTTTAGAGCATAGACAAGGAAATGTGGAGGATTTGCACGATTCACTGGATGTTTCCCATGAATCAATTAACCAAGTTTATATGGATCCCATAGAATCTTGGTTCAAATGACTGTCAGTATCCACTTCTCCTTTACCATTCGACAATTTGGAGCATCACATCAATTAGTGCAGCTGGTACCTCATGTTCTGGTATTTTCTTGTATATACCTTTCGAATTTGAACATGAGTATAATTGTCATTCTATTGCACACATGGATGCATTGGAAGTACTCCTATACTTAAATAGGAGTCTTTTTCTTTTTATGGTAGAGTAAAGTTGGAGAATAAATGAATAAAGTTGTTATAATAATGCTATTAGGGTTCTAATTTTCAAAGTATAGCCACTGAAACTTCTTTTGATCCACATTAGTTGTTGACACACATCTGTGACACATATTGTTGAGTACAATTCAATCTAATACCTCATGATTTTTCAAAAGTAACCATGATTAATCACTCTAATGAGTTGTCATATGAGATATATATTTTTAGTTTCCCTTAGAATGTACTATTAGAGAGTCCCCTATGGTGGACCACTCTTGTAAAAGATCATAACAAGTTGCTCATGAGAACACTAGCATTATTAATGCAAATAATCTTCCAGTCATTATCTAGGATATTTTTAATAAGTCTTTAGGGTAGAGGAACTAGCCAATAATGATTAGTCATTAAAAACTTTTCATGCCATCCTGTACTCTTAAGGAGTAGATTTGTCTCCCCACTTATTTAGTAACCTTCAAAGGTTAATCATAATAAGAGTTTATAAAAAATTTAGGGAAGGATAGGAGGTCTGTGATGAGCTGACCTACACGATCATAAGACCTAACATGCATGACATTACTGCTGCTAGTCACCACACCAAAGTAATGGCTTTAAACAAAAAATATGGAAGACAGAAGGTCTCATCACGAGCTGGTCTATTCATCCATGTTACTTTTTGTGAGTGGCACTGCCATCAGTTGCTTACCAAGCTAGGACAGTGGCCTTCATCCAAAAGTCAAATAATCTAACTCTGAATCTATATCTAGTAAGTGGGACACAGATATTTCACTGGGTTAAAAGAAATCCCTGCCGAGGTTATGGACACCTGCGAGCAGCAGGGCCATGTCTGTGGTATTAAAGTTGATCATATACTTGTTGGAAATAATACTGAGAGGGGGGGGGGTGAATCAGTATTATCACATTAATAAAACTTTTTCATTTCCATAACAGATTCATATATGCTACTTCCACAACTTCTTATGATTAAGTTAATTGATCTTAATGAGTGCATTAGAACATTATCAACCATATTATCAGTTAACAGATGCAGTAACATAGAATAGATCATCACACATAAGGCACACACATGAACACCATGATATAAGGTGGAAACCCAATGCGGGAGAAAACCACCTGCTGCAAGTCATCTTAATCTTCTTCTTAATAAGAAATTCTTTTTACAATGGTCTTGTACTGGTGCAGTCCTTTACCAGTACGCAGGTTGCAACCTGCAGAGAGCTACAACTCTCTCTCATTTTCCAGTCTCTCCTGGAAGGGAGCTACAACCCCCTATGCTCTTGTACTAGCCGATCCATTTACTAGTACGCAGGCTACTACCTGCTACAATGCTCCAAAGATTTCCTTTAGCTCTTGTACTAGCTTAGATACTAGTACGTAGGTGTTGACCTACAATCTTCTCTCCTCCAGGTACCACGTTTCATAAATTTCATACTGGATACACTGAAGCACAAAACATAATCTGAAAGGGCCACATTTCATCCAATTTTCATACTGGGCCCATCAACATCATTGAAGCACACAATCAATCAACACTAGCATAATCAATCTCTGAATCACCCAATACTGAATCACTGAACCCTGTCAACAAAAGAAATCACCACAACACAGAGCAGAACCCTGAACTCTGCAACACTATTCAGAACCAACTATATCATCATCATCATAGCTTAAATGGTATACGCTACTTGGATGAACCAAACCTGCGTACATACACGCTTTTGCCAAAGCAAACTCGCGTACAGATCTATAAATATTCAATCTTGACTTGCAGCGATTTCAAACTTAAGTTATACCCAGTTCAGATCATTACATGCGTCAGTATACAGATCTAGAATAAACATAATCAATCATATAAAGATAGTTCATTTCAAACCATTTGATCCCGATCTATCTGTAGATCTTGTTCTCCATCAACTTGTGAGATCCCTCCTTAGCTTAGATCAAGCAACCCATAACCTGCATACTGGATCTCATCCTTCATCAGATATTCAAGACTTTTTCCATACCCTTGCCTAATGATCTTCTTCTCCTTTTATAGTCTTAGGCCTTGCTCAATACCATGGCCCAAAACCATAACAAACCAATACCATCAACTCAATAGAAGGGATCAACACGTCTGTTGAGATGCCATGGTCCAAAAACCATAGGTTCAAATTCCAAGGCCTAACCGCCACAGACCAAAGGTAAGTTTTCCAACATATACGCGCTTTTCCTTGCATGAATGTGCGTGCATACGCATACGCGACTTTGTAATGACTAACATGCGTGTATACGCGGATCTGTCATGATGAACTTGCGTATATGTATTTTCTCTTCATTCCTGTAGTCTTGTTCATCAATTCCTTGCTGTTGACCTTCTACACTTTGATCATCTGTGTGGTTTGCCATCAAGGACAACACTTGTCTCATAATTCCAACAATCTCCCCCTTTGGACTTGATGGCGAAGCTAACTTGTCACACTTAGATCTATCATCTGATTCCTTTGAGTTGTCCTGCCTCTCATGCATTCAGTCACATCTGATATCTCTTCTGTAGATTCATCTAAGTATATGTAAGTGAGATGATCTTCTATGAGAGGGTTGCCATCAAGTACAACACATGCACCTACCAACAATCTCCCTTGGACTTGATGGCAACAACACCAAGTCACTCTCCCCCTTTGACATCAAGGGCAAAGGGCGAACCAAGATATTCTCTTTTCAAGATAAGCATTCTGCTGTTCATACTTCCCTTGAGTACCTGCTGAAATATCTGAATGAGTTCCCCCTTTGTATATGCCAATGAGTACCAATCTATCCATACTTCCCCTGAGTACATGCTTTGCTGAAGAGTGTTGTTCATGCTCCCCCTGACTGTAAGCAAGGTCTGCAAAAGGTGTTCTATAAGAAGAACATGACTCTATACATCATACAAGACCTTCCTATTACCAAAAGACTCAATACATACATCTATCACCCAACCAAGTGGGGATCATCCAACCAAGTGTGGATACATCAGAAATTTACATATGACAACCAATCACATCAATCATCCTAGGCATAGTGGGGAAATCAAAATAAGTCGTTACATGACCTTGACACCATAAAAGAGATAAAACAATTACATTATCCATCCCAGGCATAGTGGGGAAACCAACATAGGCCGTTACATGACCTTGACACCACAAAAGAGATACTACAAAAGAGATATATGACATAGAGACGAAGTATCAAGACTTATTAGAGTCACCAACAACTGATAGTAGCAGCATCTGTTAATCATCATTCAGATCAACAACCATGATTTCCTTCTATTCTTTCTCTGCCTTTGTTCTACCTGAATTCAACAACAGCTATGAACTAGAACCAAAAGCTTCTAAGATAATGCCAACAATGCATCATTAGAAGTCACTCTGCTTCCCTTGAAGCTTTGCTGGATGGTCTCTGTCAGACCCACATCAGAATATCTAGAGCCTGCTCCTTCTGATTTCCATCAATCCTCCATATACACGACTTTCTCTGCACAAACCAGCGTATGTACGCGGATATTATTTATTATATACGCATATAACTATTTTCAGATCAGCAGCCTGCAAATGTCCTGTACCAAGGTATGTCTGTATCATCATAAAATCGTTCACATTATATCATGAGTGTATAGTCAACAAGATCATCCATGTATCATCTCTAATCAACATATGGGAGTACTAATTCATCAACATATAGATAAGAACTCATCATCATCATGTCCCCAACTACCAGCTTTGTGTATCCAGCACTGTCATCAACAATCCTCATCCATAAGGTCACCAAGTACTATGGGAATCCTGCATAATCTTCATGCAAATGATAACAGCAGTATGAGAGACCCATCATCAAGCTTTGAAGATAAGGAAGAGGACATGTCCCGTGTTCCATATGCAAGTGCAGTCGGTAGCTTGAGTATGCAATGGTCTGTACTAGACTAGACATTGCACATGCAGTGGGAGTATTGAGCAGGTTTATGTCAAAACCAGGGAAGGAGCCCTGGACAGCAGTGAAGCGGGTTTTCAGGTATTTGCGTGGCACTAGTGATTATGGTTTGTGCTACCAAGGAAGACCAGGATTGGACAGAGTGTTGGATATCCGTGGCTTTGTTTGATGCAGACTGGGCTAGAGATCTGGATCAGAGAGGATCTACAAGTGGGTATGTGTTTAACCTATTTGGAGGTGCAGTCAGTTGGATGAGTAAGA
>APFE031522985.1:15868-57918 GCA_000404065.3 Pinus taeda | reverse complement strand
AGCTACAACCCCCTTTTCTCTTGTACTAGCCGATCCATTTACTAGTAGGCAGGCTACTACCTGCTACAATGCTCCAAAGATTTCCTTTAGCTCTTGTACTAGCTTAGATACTAGTACGTAGGTGCTGACCTACAATCTTCTCTCCTCCAGGTACCACGTTTCATCAATTTCATATTGGATACACTGAAGCACAACACATAATCTGAAAGGGCCACATTTCATCCAATTTTCATACTGGACCCATCAACATCATTGAAGCACACAATTAATCAACACTAGCATAATCAATCTCTGAATCACCCAATACTGAATCACTGAACCCTGTCAACAAAAGCAATCACCACAACACAGAGCAGAACCCTAAACTCTGCAACACTATTCAGAACCAACTATATCATCATCATCATAGCTTAAATGGTATACACTACTTGGATGAACCAAACCTGCGTACATACACGCTTTTGCCAAAGGAAACCCGCGTACAGATCTATAAATATTCAATCTTGACTTGCAGCGATTTCAAACTTAAGTTATGCCCAGTTCAGATCATTACATCCGTCAGTATACAGATCTAGAATAAACATAATCAATCATATAGAGATAGTTCATTTCAAACCATTTGATCCCGATCTATCCGTAGATCTTGTTCTCCATCAACTTGTGAGATCCCTCCTTAGCTTAGATCAAGCAACCCATAACCTGCATACTGGATCTCATCCTTCATTAGATATTCAAGACTTTTTCCATACACTTGCCTAATGATCTTCTTCTCCTTTTATAGTCTTAGGCCTTGCTCAATACCATGGTCCAAAACCATAACAAACCAATACCATCAACTCAATACAAGGGATCAACACGTCTGTCGAGATGCCATGGTCCAAAAACCATAAGTTCAAATTCCAAGGACTAACCGCCATGGACCAAAGGTAAGTTTTCCAACATATATGTGTTTTTCCTTGCATGAATGTGCGTGCATACACATACGCGACTTTGTAACGACTAACATGCGTGTATACGCGGATCTGTCATGATGAACCTACGTATATGTATTTTCTCTTCATTCCTGTAGTCTTGTTCATCAATTCCTTGCTGTTGACCTTCTACACTTTGATCATCTATTTGTTTTGCCATCAAGGACAACACTTGTCTCATAATGCCAACAATATTTATCATTGAGCTACTTGGACTGGTTTACTAGTTCAAAAATCTAGAATTTCTTGAAGTCCCTTGTAGAAAAATGGTAGCAATTTTTTGGCATTTTCTAGAACATGTTAATGAGCTTAATTGGAGTTGATTCCACCTACATTGGTTTATAAAAACATTCAATTTAATAACAAAATTCACCCCATATCATTTTCACTTGATTAGGTTAGGTATTTGGCAGGCTAACTAGCTCAATAGTTATTGTATTTCCAGTAATTTTTGTTTCTTTTAGCACGTGTTAATAGGGTTATTTTCAAGTGAGTCCACTTGTAATGGAGTCCTAAGAAATCCTACTTAATAAATAAAAAAAATCCATCGCATTTTAATTTGATTTACTAGGGAATTCAGAAAGTTATCTCCTACTCTAGAAAAATAAGGCCTCCTGTAGCACCTCTTATAGCACTCCTGTAACATGTCCAAACTTGATCATATTTTCTTCAGAAGCTTTGTTTTTGTCTCTTACGATTGAATAATTACCCCTAGGCTCTAAATCCATGATTGGGGAATAATTAACACCACTTAGGACTTGTATTTTTTACAAAGTAGATTAGGCCTATTTCTTGGAATTCATGCTCTTAGGATTTCATTTACAAATTGTTGTTCTTGCATAAGATTAGTTTATTTTAAAAGAAAATTTTCACATTATTCAACTCTAATAATGATTCACATTGTTTCAAGTAGCACAAGGTTTACATTATGCAAATAGACAAGTACTTTTGATTCCTGAAAATACCATAACCTTTACGTTCATGCAATTAGGATTAGTGCTTACATTTGAGCAAGTAGCATTTCCATTTCTTGAAAATAGAGTAGAATTTATATTTTTTAAATTAGTTTAGGCTTTGATTTCATGTCATTTACTCCATTACGTCAGATCAGCTAAAGAAGTATGATACCTCTTAATTTTGTACGAGCCCCAAATTGATAATTTAAGTTAGTAGCCTCGGGAGTTGCAACATTATTTTTGCAATATCATGGCTCATTAGTTTTTTGTCATTTTTTTGGGAGGTGTCAAAGAATGCATTACTTTCTTCCTTAGTTTATTCATTTCTTTTAGTTTCTACAACAACAAGAAAATTGCATCAGGCATCTTTCTCCAACACCAACCACCCCCCTCCTCATTTTAGAACTTGGTGTAGTAAGATACACATCACCATCCACTTTTTTAGGTAGAAGATGAATATGTGTGAGATAAGGTAGAAGAAATGGATGGAGATGATGACAATGGGGAAGATCCTCTTGGATTTCCCATTCAAGATACTAATATCAATGTCCATATGAAGAACATCCCTTCATATCTCCTTCCCAACGTCCATGATATGAGGTCAAAGGATCTGAAAAACTTTCTCTTTGAATTTAAATCCTTTGTGGATCTTATGGTTAATTACTAAATGCTAAAAAATTGAGATTTTCTCTAGGAAAATTGAAGGATAAAGCTTTTAAATGGTTCATGAATTTAGGGATTAATTTAATAAGATCATGGAATAATATGCAAAATATATTTCTAGAAAAATATAAAGATCGTGACAATTAAGAATAAATATTTAAAATGACTCAAAAATAAGATGAGAACCTTGAGGATATAATAGAGAGATTCATGTATAATGTTAATAGGGACAAATTAGATCATTTAGGATTTGACACACTAAAAACTCTCTTAGAAAAGTTAGTGGAGTGGATTGATCTCCTTGATCTCATGAGTAGAGGTTGTGTATACCAATTATCATGTGAAGAAACTTGTGAAACATGAAATTGCATATCAAGAGGAAGGGAAAGAGTAAGTAAATCAACATCAAGACCGTTAAGTCAAGCTGAATTTGGAAATTTGTTTGATAACTTTAAAATATAAATTCCTAGCAATATAAGAAAACAAGTAGAAATTTTAAGAATGCAATATGAGAAAAAATAATATGTTGATATTTGTGTTTTCCATGTATAATGACATGCTATTATATATTTCCCATGATTACCAAGTTTGAAGGAAGTTTTGCAAGAGGACAATGGAGCAAGTCAATCACCAAAGAAATTATGTTATGTTGCTCCAAGAAGACCATGGAAGCCTAGTCAATTTGATATGATGCAAAAACCTATTTCACAATTTCAAGCTTATGCACATCTATCTCAAAGAAATTGGAGCACATTCTTTCCATGGCAACCTTGGCCATCTCAACCCCAAAACCAATCTTGGCAACAAGGTTGGAAAGGAACTTATGGGAGCAATCCAAATTATACTCAATATTTTCCTCAATATCCTCCATACCAAATCCATGCTATCACTACCATCCACCTCCACCGCAAGCACAACCTCAACCACATCCATCTCAAAGATCCACTCCCACTCAACTACCTGTACCACAATTTCAAAACCCACACAAGGAAGCAAATCAACCCACTTAAAATGCCGAGGTACAATACTTCCAAACAACTCCTCTTGATATGAATGGTATTCATCTTAGATCAGGAAAGATATTGCAAAAAAGGAGATTCTCTTGATGTCATTGAAGGACAACGTCCATAAGAATAAGATTTAAATGAGGAGATCAAAGGATCATGGGCTACTCTTGATGGAGAGACAACCTCATAATTAGAGATTGAGGAAGTTTCATCATGTTCACCATTAGATCCTCTATGTGTTCAAGAGAATAATCAACAAAAAAAAAAAAGATCTGAATTTCATGGAATAAGAAGACATACAAGATGATCCAAATTATCAAGTGGACCAAGGGCGTGATAACTATATTGAAATATGGTTCCAAACAATCATTAAGTTGTAGCAACACACTCTTCTTCAACAATTCTTGATCTCACCTCAGTGAAAGAAGTTGGTATCTAACATTCAAGGTACATGTCAAAACATATATTTTGAGCCTACACATGATTTTATCTTTCACTTTTATGTGAACATGGCTCCACTGGAAGTATTCCTATACTTGAAACAATTTTTTTTTTCAAGTAGAGTAGGATAGAAATAAAAGAAATAAAAGATAAAAAAGAGGAAAAATAAGAAGAAAATAATAAAATTGCAATTGAAAACCTCTTTTGAGGTGCTTGAGATTGGATCATTGATTGAAAATCTCCTATTGTAGTTAGTACAACCACCCTCCAAAATTTGTATTATTCTCATTTTGGAGCCTTCCATTCTCTTTACAGGAGCTTATCTTTGACTATCATCAAGTATTCATGATATCATTATGACCTATATTTTTACAATATTCTTTTGTTTTCTTGTTTTCATACTTATCTAATATTTTTGAGTCACAAGCAACCTTTTGACTTGACCTTGTAGCAGTCCTAGTCTTTCCTCTAGAAATTGCACAATCATGGAAGGCAAGCCAGCCTGGATGAAAGAAATTGTGCAAGCCTGACTAGAAGCTCAACCATGAGCTTGAGAAATGTGCAATCATGGATGGAATCCTAACGCTAAGATGAGAAAATGTGCAATCCATTCCTTCAACTTAGAAAACATGAAATGCATTGAGCCAGGTAGTTGCCCCGTTCTCTAGAATCATACAATATTCCTTAGGAGTGTGCATGGAAAGTTTCGCAAAAAAGAAAAAGTTAAAAAAGAAATCCCTATGGAACAGGTATTCATCATTAGTATCCCGAAGGTGGCACAATCCCTATTTTTAGAAATGTCTTCCCAACGTCTCTTTTTCCTTGATTTTAGACATGCATGTCATAATCCCCAATCTTCCCAATTATATTTAATCGATGCCTCTAAAGCTCATTTTTACATTTGTTAGTGAATATATAGAAATTCCCAAGGAGATCATGGAGCCTTCGGTGGAGTTTGCGTCACTTTTCTGGGTGAGTTTTACTTTCATCATCTTTTGTTGCTTTTTTATCGCTTTTTGTGATTTCGCATGTCTAACATTGTGCAAGTCTGAAGCAAAGATGAGGCTTGGCCTCTAAGACTGTACAATGGACAATACTGAATGGCCCAACTGCATATTGTGCAATTCTAGGGCTCAATCCTATGCCCTTGGCCACTGAGACTACACAATGTGTAGTTTCTCCATGTCACTACCCAAGCTAAAATGCACATTATGCAGTCCCAAGCATTAGGTTGGATCACTAGATTTTGAGATTGTGCAATGTGTAGTTCCCTCAACCAGTCTCCCTCCCTCTCTCATCATAATTTCATAACATTTTTCATCAATGGACTGGTTTGTTGCATGATCTTGCTTTGAAAGTGGTTTTTCAAAAGCTAATTTATACTTCTCGTGAGTGCCTTTTCCCTTGCTCAGGTACCACGGTTGTTGAGCACTTCACTCCAATAGTCACTTTAACATGGCACCCAAGAGAGCTACCTCAAAAGACACTATAGAAAGAAGTATCGAGGAAGTGGTTGAGAGCACACTAGTAAACTTGCTAGTATACTCACCCACTCAACTATATGTGGAAAAGGAATCAAATCCTACATGGAAGAAATTGAACGAAGGTTTTTCAACAAAGATATTTGAAACAAATCCATAGGACTGGTAGGTGTACATTATTTTCTAGAAATTAGGGCTACACAAAGTTGCATTCAAATATTTGTCCTTCCCATGTGCAGATGTGATCACCTAAATTTTCTCATATATTGATGTGAAGACGATGAATTTGAGTAGTGCCAGTGGACAAAGGCTTGCTACTTTTTTGGCAAGATATTACAAGTGTATGTGCCATTTTCTTGAGACATAAACACTCTTGCATTCATACTTTTATGCCACCAACATCTATTTGGGCACAAAATTTATTGTTAAGAGCTAGGTGAAAGAGGCGACAAAATCTCAGCAGACACCCACCAAAAGATATAAGACAAGGTCTCTCAGGACGACCTATCAGTTGTTTATCGTCGTAGCATGTAGAATGTATAGTTAGCAAAGCACAAAGACGTTTTCTAAAGGGTGGACAAACTTATTGAGCCAATTTGTGAATGAGGGGAAGTTGTTCAACTGGTAAGACTTGTTGGGTCGACTATTAAATATCCATGTAGGTAAGGCCCTGAATCCTCCCTGGGGAGGCAAAGTGAGATTTTATATGTCTGCATATTTAGTGGATGCAATTTGTGTACCTAATGCATTCTCTGGCATGAAATAGGCTTGGAAACCGCGAGATCCTACCTTGCACATCCACTGCAAACTGCTCTCATATTATAACCATCGAGGAGTAATGGAAAAGCTAGCTGATCACTTCCTCACTCTACTATACAAGATGATCTTTGAGGAAGAACCACTGTGCATGTCACGTGGGGAAATGGAAGCAATATAAGAGATTGCAGATTGATTTGGCTCACCGGATGGCACCTTCCTTATAGTGTTCAACAATTAGAAATCACCACATCTTTTTTCAAGGTATGCCACCAACAAACTTGTCATGCAAGAAGTATCATATCATCTCAACACAGGGTTGTCAGTAGCTTTTCATAGGTATAACAAACCACCTTTACGAACTCTTCCTATGAAAATTAGATTATAAGAGAAAAAGGACCCAAAAGTTGTGGATACCAAATGAAAGGTGATAAAGAAGTTTTCTTTCAACACTCAAGGCTTTAATCCACATGATCCGCATGCTATTTGAGAATACAACTATGTGAGAATTCACATTCAATGGCTAACGAGGAAATTTAATTGGTAGGACAAGGATCCACAAAATAATTGTTATAATGCCTCCAAGGCCTACAAGATCATCAGTTTTGTAGGAACTTCACAGGTGACTCCATAGAAGGAAGCTATTTTGGAAGTAGTTCCAACAGAAGGGAGCAACCCCGCACAGGATAAGGGAAAGAGAAAGGTTGGTTATAGTCGAGGGGGAGAATGAATTCGAAAAATGAAAGAGGATCCAAATATTATGAAATCATCTTCTGCAACAGAGGAAAAGAGGAAACAATGGATGTAGATACTAGAACAAAGGAAGAAGGAAGAGAAGAGGAGTTTGGAGGAATAAAATTAGAAGCAAGAACAAGAAGAGAAGTAAAAGTAGGAAGAAGAACAAAGGTAGAGCACAATAGCAAAAGAAACGAAGCAAAAACAAGTTGAAGAACAAGAATAGAACCACTAACTAATAAAGGAGGAGAGCAGATATATGCAAGATCAAGAGATTTCTTATCAAATTCAAAAGTTAATAGAGATTAATGACATCGAGGTCGAACCAGAGCCACAGAATCAAGATGTTGGCCTGATTCCTAGCCCACAATATGTCACTATTCAGACTCCACCATCTCCAATAGCAAATTCAGCTCCAGGTGAGGAAGGGGAAGTTGTCCCTCTTGATGATGATACAATTATGGCCAAGTACAATATGTCATACGATGAACTCCGGAAGAATATTATACAAGCACGTAAGAAGAATCTTCGATATGATATCACATTTCCTGCATTTATTAGAGAGAGGTTGATTGTGGCCAACACTAGGAGGAATCCCGAAGCCATTTCCTCAACCAAATTTTCCTTCGCAGGTGTAGAAAAGTCAAGTACTCAATATCTAATGGTCAATACAAATAAATTGTAAAACAATTTGTAGTATGCTAGGAAATAGGTTGAACAACTTTGAGCAACAACTCAGAACATTGCTTCAACACAGGTCCATGTTGAGGAAATGAGGGCAAGGATACTTAGTGAAGTATAAATAATTGGAGAGACCATGAAAAATCTCTATGAGGAGCTCATTACCATGCGTAAGGAAGATGTTGATGTGCAGGGCTTACAAAACTGCAAAGACATTGTCAAAACTCTCATAAATGTGCAATCTACAATTGATATTCTGCATTAATGGATAATGTGATACAAAAGGGGGACTACTTGACTTGGGCAAGAAAATGAAGCCACATGAAGATCTGGAGAAGAAAAGAGTGCGGATGTTGATCTAGAACAAAAAAAAAACTCACATCATTCATTGGTAACATTCAGGCCTCATATGCACGGTTATACAACAATTTTGATTTCTTGGTGAAGTCCCACAAGATCCCATTAGTTGGCTCACTCACCAAATCTAAACATAGGAACTAGGTCAAGAGGCAGATAGAGGAATACTTGGAGTAGATGAGACAAATGTCCACCAAGGAAGATTTGGATATGAATAGAAATAAAATGCATAACTACATTAGTGGCCATGTGCAAGTGCAGACAATGTTTCTCACGCTTCAAAAGGAAGTTGAAACAAGATCCAAATCATTGTACCTGAATGCCATGGAGGCTACAGTCCTCTTTCATCCAGACACCATCAAATAATTTTTGGGTGTCATCTTACAGTACTAATATTGGCGCCAATACGTGACCGAGAAACATCAATTGGAAGTTGTTCAACTTGAGTTCTCCCAAACTCAAGCATTATAGTGTTATGTCTCATTAGACTATCTAGTTGGCTCTACCCTATTTTTTCTTATATGCGTATGAGTGTAAATTGTAATATTATTTGTAATTAATTTGAAGTTGAATTCTAAGTGTCAATATTGGAATGTGAAGAGTCATGATGTAATGTGATGATTTATTTTGTAAAGAATTTGAAGAGTCATGAGGGAAATCCAAAAGTCACAAAGGGGAGTTGAAAATTCACCCCCTCTTGTTATAAATAGAACCTCATAACTCATGTAAAGGGATTTTAGGAGCCCGGCTTTTGGCTAGGCTTAGGCTTAGAGTTGGGACCTCTGGAATTTTGTGAGAGCCTTGGCTTCTTCGTAGTGTAGAGGAAGTATGTTTCTTTGGAGGACCAGGTGATTTTGACTTCACGTTCCACTATCGGGGCTAGGGGTCCATCAATAGTGTATGTATGATTGAAACTTTCACTTAATAAAAATCTCAAAGCCAATGCATTTTCATGCATATGTTGTAAATGTAGTATGGCTATTCTTGTTATGTTTGCAATGTGTGTTTTTTAACTTATGCTTATTCTTATGAACTATTTTTTTCATTGGTATGAATCGTGTTGAATGTGTGTTGTTGTATTAATTCATCATTTTGAGCTTGTGAACTATTTCTCATATTATCTTCTGATGTCATTAGGCTTGTGCGTTCCTTTCAAGTTGTGTACTATTACGGGATTTTAAGGGGCTCACTTATTTTCCCTTCCACATGACAGAGCCTTCATGCATCACACTTGACTCTCCACAGGGTCACACACTTGCTCATACAAAAGTCACTAGACATCACTCTATGCGTAATTATATCCAAGGCATATCATTAGCACCCACTACATCGACAATTGAGATGTATTTCGGATGGGACTCCTACAACAAATGGTGTGAGGTCTAACTTGGAATTCATATCAGGAAGATCCCATGGATGTTGGTGGGTCCAACACCGTCAACTGGCACTAAAAGGAGAGCCAGATGACAAGCTAATCCCATGAAGTCTTTTTGAACTTTTCGCACTCATTAATGGCTTCCTCCCATATCTTAGCCCCATAATGCTTTTCTAGAACCTCAAAACTCAAACTGCCAGTGGAAATTATTAATTAATTGTTAAATATTAAATTAAATGGTGAGGGTAAAACAACCTTCTTTGAGCATACCACTCGTTTTCTTGAATTTTGCATGAAACACAATATTCATTGTGAGGATGCTTCTTGTAGGTTGTTCACTCTTACGTTTGAAGGGCATGTAAGGGAATGGTCTGATACATTTCTTGTCACTTCAATACACTCTTTCGAACATATTTCCTCACAACTATACCACGCCTTTGATAGGTATGATTACAAATCTATGCTTCATGAAAATTAAGTGATTTAGAAAAGCACATGATGAATCTCTTGCTTTTTTCACAATCATTTCATTCATTTTTTATTTGAATTTTCTGAAGATGGTGTAGATTGGCCATTAATGAAAGATAAATTTGAATTTATTGTTTACATTTTGATTAATCTACACAAATACTAATCTTTCAAAAGCCTCCCAACATACCTCTGTATTAGAACTTCTAAATTTGTGATGGATGAGGTTGTTGTACCAAGTGACTCTCTATCTCTTTCTAATCAAACAACTCCAGTTCCATAGGTTGAGGTGGGAGAACTTGAGAATTCATTCACTAATTTACCACCATCTTCTCCCACCCCATATACTCAAATTTCCATTGTAAGTTTGGACTGTGAATCTCATGTTTGCAACGATGTGTTATCTCCTCATCCTCCATCCTTTGGTTCCTTTCGTCCTCTAGATTGTGAGTTTATGTGTTAACTCGTTTCAAATATTTCTCTTGATGTTCATGAGGATTAAGTTCTATATGGAGTTGGTGTTTCACAGAAAACTTGTGATATCATTTACGATGACTATGTGTGGGAGTCCACACCTGAACAAGAATCTGCAATGAAGGTTGATTTTTCTCCTTCCTCACCTCCCCCCCATTATCCTAAAATTTTCCATGATTCTTTCATTCCTGTTAAATCTTGCGAAAATTTATTTTCTAATGATATTATTACTTCCGATCATTTTCAGAACTCGTGGAATATCAGTATTTCATTCGAATGCAGAGAGGAAAAATATTCTCTTTTTGATCTCTCCAATCTATCATCTCATCATTTTGAAGAATTAGAGGGTGGAATCTATTTTTTTCAATCTTCCCCTCTCTATGATTCATCATATCATTAAGATGCATCTATTTTTGATCTTGAACTTTTTGATCATGGCTGTCGTGCCCTTTTCACCCATTCATTTGTTCACGATTCTGATTTTTCCACTGTTGATTTTTCTATGCCACCATTATTTGATGATCTACCTTTTGATGATTTGTAACTTCCACAAGTTGTCAAGGTACTTCAACCCAATTTCATGGTTATGTTAGGGTCTCACAGTCTTCATATCTGTTCCAATTTCGATCAGAACAATGATGTATCTTTCAAGGCTCCTCATCACTCTACTGCAAAAATTGAAAATAAATATTTTTTACAATTCTCTCATCCTCCATTTGCATTGCATGATCCTATTTCTCATTCATTGGAGGAGTCATACCTAGTTAGCATGGTTGAAAAATGCAAATTTTCTTCTTTTTTTTTATGTTCACCTGGTTTTTCGTTTTGAAAGTTTGTTCTTATATGTCTTTGAGTTGCAATGTGTCTAAACACCATAATGCATCTGCATAATGTTTTTCATGTGTTTTCCTTGTGTACATTTTCAAACTTTGAACGTCTTGGTATATATTTACTTATCCTTTTTGTTTGTCGTTATTGTTGAATATCTTTCTTGATATGAATTCCCTTGCTTATATAGGCAAAACGATGCATCGATGGTTACACTGGTTTGGCCTATTCTATGTTATTTTAGGAGTAGGAGTAGTTTATTCATTTCATTGTTTTGTTTTTCTTTTATTTACTTTCTGGCTTTCTCCTTTTTATGTCTTTTCATTTATTTTTCAGTTGTAGAATAGCTTCCACATGAGACTGTGTTGGTTTCTAAAGCAAGCATGGTGAATTTCATGAGGAAGTTATGCTACCGTCAACACTTGGTTATCTGTTTAGTCCCTCTCTTTACGTGAATATTTCATCTTTGGTCGATGACACTTTGTTGGAAAACACGTTATTTTTGAAGAAAACCATAGTGAAATCATGATGATTGAACTTATAACTAGTACACCCTGCTCTAATCAAAATTTTGTTTTTGTTTAATCCTTGTCATCTAAGTTGAGTAGAGTAAGGAGGGGAGGAAAATCTTAACAAGTGTGTCAGAGGTATATGTATAGATATCCTTATTTGAAGGGACAAGCTCTTCTTCTCTCAATGAGCTAGGATCCCTCTTCCACCTCATTAAATCAATAAGTGCCTATGCAAAGTTCTATGAAAAAAATGAAAAAAATAATAATAAAGGCAAAAGAAAATAAAGGCTTATTGCATAGAGAGGAGAAGTAAGCAACTCCGTCAGGGTATTGTCTAGGCTCGTTGGTAGTGGAGTAATGATTTTGTTCCTGAAATGACTCCATCGAGGTACTATCTAGGCATATTGGTAGCGTAGCAACACTAGAGGTGAAAACTAAGTCTCTGACATTTACTTTCACTTGTGTATCTATATACTCCTGATCCCCAATCAAAACAACTTAGTTTGAGTTGGCTTGGTTTAGTGTGTTTCTGATGAAGATAATGGTAGGAGTTATATCTTTAACACAAGTTAAGTGAAGAAGCTATGATAATTAACACTAAAAAATACTTCTTGAATAGTTAGACTTGTTTTGCATGAGACAAAACTCATACAGAGAGCTAGATTTCTACCAGTGTGACGCTAAGTATTGTAGTTGCTATGACCACCCTCTGAATTTTTTCTTATGATTACATTTTGGAGCCTTCCCTTTTGTTTACATTAGCTTATATTTGAATGTCATTAAGTATTAATGATTTGATTAAGGGTTTTACTTTTATGGTGTTCCTATGTTTTCTTGTTTTCTTGTTTCACACTTATCTAATCTTTTCAAGTCATAAAAAACCTTCTGACTTGACCTTGCAGTAGTCTTGGGCTTGCCTCTAGAAACAATGCAATCACAGATGGAAAGCTAGCCTGGATGATAAAAATTCTGCAAGCTTGATTTCCAGCTTAGCCTTGAGCTTGAGAAATGTGCAATCATGGATGGAAGCCCAACACGAAGCTCAGAAAATGCGCAATCCATTCCTTGAGATTAGAAATTATGAAATGCGTTGACCCAAGAAGTTGCCCAATTCTCAAAAATTGTGTAATCTTCCTTAGTAGTGTGCATGGCAAGTTCCTAAAAAAGGAAAAAGAAAAAAAAAACTCCCTAGAGAATAAGGATTCATCATTAGTTTCCCGAAGGTGGCACAATCCCCATTTTTAGAAATTTCTGCCAAGCGTCGATTTTTCCTTGATTTTAGGCATGTGCGTCATAAACCCCAATCTGCCAAAATATATTTAATTGATGCCTCTAGAGCTTATTTGTACATTCTATGTTGGATCTCTATCATTCTAAAGGATATCAAGGAGCCTTCAGCAGAGTTTGCATCACTTTTGTGGTTGAGTTTTGCTTTTTTCATGTTTTGGCACGTTTTTGTCTCTTTTTGTCATTTCGCTATTGCGAGTTTTGTTTTTCTTGTTTCTCTTCATGTTGTTGGAATTTTAAATTATGTTAGCTTGAATAAGTGTTGCTTCAATTTGTTTTGCACACCGAATATCACTGTTTTGGTGATTCTCCTCACTACTTTTTTTCTTCCATTTGTTGAGTTTTTTCACTTGATTCACATTGATCTATCCAAACTTAATTAGACCAATGTTTTAACTTGCATTATCTTTTAGATCTAGTTGTTTCCTACACCCTCACTGGGAAGATATGCACTTCTAGTGGCCATGCATTCCCTTGTCTAGCTAGGCTTTGCACAAGTTTGAAGCACAAGTTGAGTTTTGGTCTCTAAGAATATGCAATGTATAGTACAAGCTAGAATAAACTCACATTGCATAGTTCCAGGGCTTAGTACTACCCCCTTGGCCACTAATGTTGTGCAATGCATAGTCTCTCCCTATCACTTGCTAGGATGAATAAGTGTTGCTTCAATTTGTTTTGCACACTGAATATCACTATTTTGGTGATTCTCCTCACTACTTTTTTTCTTCCATTTGTTGAGTTTTTGCACTTGATTCACATTGATCTATCCAAACTTAGTTAGACCAATGTTTTAACTTGCATTATCTTTTAGATCTAGTTGTTTCCTACACCCTCATTGGGAAGACATGCACTTCTAGTGGCCATGCATTCCCTTGTTTAGCTGGGCATTGCACAAGTTTGAAGCACAAGTTGAGTTTTGGTCTCTAAGAATATGCAATGTATAGTACAAGCTAGAATAAACTCACATTCCATAGTTCTAGGGCTTAGTCCTACCCCCTTGGTCACTAATGCTGTGCAATGCACAATCTCTCCCTATCACTTGCTAGGATAAATTATGCATTACGTAGTCTCAAGCCCCAGAATACATCACTAGTTTCTTAGACTACATAGTGTGTAGTTACCTTAGCTATTCACCCTCCCTTTCTTATAATAATTGCGTAGTCTTGCTCGTCAATGCACTAGTTTACTACCTGATATTTCTTTGAAAGTGGTTTTGCAAAAGCTAATTTATACTTGCCATGAGTTCCTTTCCCCTCCCACAGGTACCACAATTATTGAGCACTTCTCTCTAACATCCATTGTTACCCTTGTACCCAAGAGAGCTACCTCAAAAGATACTACAGAAAGAAGTATAGTGGAAGCAATTGAGAATGCACCAATAAACTTACCATCATAATTAAACACTCAATTGTATGTTGAAAAGGAATCAGATCTTACATGGTAGAAAGTGAACTGAGCTTTTACATAAAATAAATTCGAAGTAGACCTAGAGACCGACAAGTGTACATTAATTTCCATAAATCAGGGCTACACAATGTTGCATGCAAATATCCAACCTTCCTATGCATATATGTGATCAACTAGATTTTCTCACATATTGAAGTGAATACCATGATTTTGAGCAATTCCAGCAGATGAAGGCTTGCTACTTTTCTCTCAGCAGATTACTAGCATATGTACCATCTACCTGAGCTAGAAACACTCATGGATTCATACTTTTATAACACCAATAACTATTTTGGCATGAAAGATGTTGTTAAGAGCTGGGTGAAAGAGGCATCAAATATTTGATAGACACCCACCAACACATATAAGACAAGGTCTCTCAGGAGGGCCTATCAGCTATTGATCATCTTAGGTGCATAATCTACATTTAGCAAAGCACAAAGACCTTTCCCAAAGGGTGGGAAATATTATTGAACGAGGTTGTGAAGGAGGGGAAATATTTCAACTAGACATAGTTGTTGGCTCGACAATGAAATATCCATGTAGGTAATTCCCTGAATCATCTCAAGGGTGGGCAAGAAATATTTTATATCCCTGCATATTTACTGGATGAAATCTATGAACATAATTCATCCCCTAGCATGAAATGGGATTGGACACAATGAGACCCTACCGTGCACATCCAATGCAAACTACTGTCGAATTGTAGCCATCGAGGAGTAATGGAGAAACTAACTAACCACTTCCTCATTCTATATAGGATAATCTTTTAAGGAATAACCACCTTGCATGTCATGAGGGGCAATGGAAGTAGTATTAGAGATCGTAGATCATTTTGCCTCACCCAGTAGCACCTTCCTTAAAGTGTTTGATGGTCAGAAGTCACTGCATATTTTTCCAAGGTATGCCATCGATAACCTTGTAATGCAAGAAGTGCCATATCATCCTACCATAGGGTTGTTAGCAACTTTTCATTGGAAGAAGAGAGCACCCTAGGCAACTCTTCTTATGCAAGTTAGATTGTACAAGATAAAGAACATGAAAGTCGTGGATACCAAAGGAAAGGTGATAGAGAAGTTTGCATTTAGTACTCGAGAATTTGATCTGTATGATATCCGTGGTAATTTCAAATACCACTGTGCTAGAATTCACTTACATTGGCTCAGCATAACATTTCATTAGTAGGAGTAGGATCCATGGAAGAATTTCTATAATGCCTCCAAGACCCATGAGCTGATGAGTTTTGATGGAACTTCATAGGTGACTCCATAGAAGGAAGCTACTATGGAAGAAATGGAAGTAGAAGGGAGTTGTCCCATGTAGGATAAGGGAAAGAGAAATGTTTCTTATAGTCTAGGGGGAGAAAAAAGTCACAAAATGAAAGAAAATCTAACTATTATGAAAGTGACTTTAGCAGCATAGGCAAAGAGGAAAAAAAGGATGTAGAGAGTAGAAGAGAGGAAGAGGTAATAACAGAGGAGATTGGAGGAAGAAAATAATAATCACAAACAAGAAGAGACAGATAATTAGGAGGAAGAAGAAAGATGGAGCACAATAGGAGAAGAAACAATGAAGAAAGAAGTTGAAGAACAAGAACAAAATTGATAACTAGCAGAGGAGGAGAGTGGATAGATGTAGGATTAACAGATTTCTCAATGGGTTGAAGAGTTGATAGATTTCAATCACATGCAGGTGGAACTGGAGCCATAGAATCAAGATTTCAGCCTAATGCCTAGCACACAATAGGTCACTATTTAGTCTCCACCACCTCCAGTAGAAAAGTCAGCTCCAGGTGAGGAAGGGGAAGTTGATCCTATTGATGATGATCCAGTTATGGACACATACAATCTATCATATGATGAAATCCATAAGAAGATTGTACAAGTGCATAAGAACCATTTTTCAGATGATCTCATATCTCCTATATTTTTAGAGGAAACGAGGGCAGTGATACTTAGTGAAGTATCGACACTTGGAGATACCATGAAGAATTTATATGAGGAGCTTGTTACTGTGTATAAAACAATTTTCCATGTCCAGGTCTTACAACAATAGTGTAAAGAGTTTTTCAAAACTCTCATAATTGTGCAAGTTACAATCGCTACCATGCACGAATGGCCGATGTGATACAAAGGGGCACCACTTAAGTTGGTTAATAAAAGGAAACCACATGAAGAGCTAGGGAAAGAAAGAGTGCAGATGTTGATCCAAAAAAAAAAAAAAAAAAAAAAAAAAAAAAAAAACCAACTTGCCTCATTCATTTGTATCATTTAGGCCTCGTATGCACAATTATAAATTTTTTTGGATTTCTTAGTGAAGTCCCACATGATCCCATCAGTTGGCTCACTCACTGAAGCCAAACCCAGGAACTGGGTCAGAAGGTACATAGAGGAATACTTGGATTAACTGAGACATATTTCGACAAAGGAATATTTTGAGGTGAATAGATAGAACATGCATAACTACATTGGTGGCCCTGTCCAAGTTACTGGAAATAATACTTAGAAGGGTGGGTGAATCAGTATGTACAATTCATTAATCTTTCATTTCCCAATCAGATTTATATACGCTACTTCAATGAAGTGAAATTGCATGTGCACCCTACTATGATTAAAGAAACTAGTGTATACCCAGAGAACTTATGATTTCGTTAATTTATCATGTGTTGATCTTTAATTAGTGCATCAGGATCTTATTATACAGTAACTATGTGCAATAATAACAAAATAAACCATCACACTCATATAGAAGTATTCTTGAGAAACCCTTTTTACTTGCACACTTGGCCTTTTGATCTTCTCCTCCTTATGTAGTTTTTTGCTTTCGTCAATACCTTGGACCAAAACAACACTTAGATGTTGTGGTATTCTTGTATGGGATCAAATAACCATTACTCTACTCAATATTGTGGGCTAATACCATGGTATTGATCCTTATTATTCTTTAAACTTGAATTTCCTTGATTTTCCAACCCATACACGCTTTTCCTCTTGTTAAAGTGTGTGCATACGTATATGCTCTTTTTGTTCTATGAACCTGTGTGTATACGCTTCTTTAACAAGGTGAACTTGTGTATACAACTTAAACTATTTGAAAACATCCTTTTCCTTCAACTTCTTGATTCTGATCAGTAGACATTTGTTCCAACTTCCTGTTCTCGTGTACCAATGCCCTGTTACCTCTTAATTGACCCATTACACTGAGAGTTTCCTTTAATCAAATCTGAATTGAACTCTGAGTGAGTTGTCATTAGGGACAACACTCGTATCATAATGCTAACATTCTCCCCATTTGGACTTTGATGGAAACCATATTGTTGTTGATCACTGCAAGCTGTAGAAATTGTTAGAGATATCAAGCAACACCAAAATACTCTCCCCCTTTGACATCAAGGGAAAAGGGAAGACCAAGATATTCTCCCTTGAGATACACTATGCTATCCATGCTCCCCCTGAGTACATGCAAAGTCTGCAGAGATATTTTTTGAAATAATAACATGACTCAATAACTCAACTATGTGAGTATGACCTTCGTATCACCAATGATTGATACATACCCCAATCACCCAACCAAATGGAGATAAACCAAATTTGGCTCATCCACACGAGCAAGTGGGGATACACCAAATTTGACTCATCCACCCAACCAAGTGGGGATATATCATTGTTTATACATGGCTGAAATATAACAATTATTACATCATCATTCCCCTGCATAGTGTGGAAACAAATTATGTCATATGTCCAATAGGACTCATTAGAAAATAGGCTATGATAGAATGTGACATATTACACCCTAAATATTTACATGACCTATGCAACAATGAATATCTAAAAACATAGTTGAAATGAACAACCATAATGCCAACAATGCAGAATGTGTGTGAAGGCTAATGCCCCCCCTGAACCTGTGCTACATGTATATTGTCAACAAACCATTCTTCAAGGCATCTTCATCAGTCAGATAAAAATCAATGAAAAATGCATATCAATTGACAACAATCATCAATATCACACTGAGCACCCATGTCAGAGTTTGACCCACTGTTTTTCTATCAAAAAATAGATCTTCTGAAAATTGGATTTAATAGTAGGATGATGCAGAAACTACTCGCAAATTTTGTCTTAGATATTCAAATGCTTCTTTGGGAAGCTGTTTGGTAAATATATCAGTGACTTGTTCTTTGGAGGGAACATACTTGAATTTAAACTTTTGTTTAAGCACTTGTTCTTGTAGAAAATGGTAATTAATGGGTATGTGCTTGGTCTTGGAGTGCATGACAGGATTTTTTGAAATATTGATGGCACTTGTATTATCACATAAAATGTAGATGGGTGGAGAACATGTGATTTTAATCTCTTGCAATGTTTGCATCATCCAGAGTAGTTGTGTGCAGCAAGATGCAACAACCACATATTTCGCTTCAACTGTAGGTAAGGAAATCAAACTTTGTTTGTTGATGAACCAAGATACTAACCATGATCCCATATAGAATGCACCTCCATTGGTGATTTTTCAATCATCAACATTTCCTACCCAATCTACGTCTGTATATGCATGAAGAGTAAGATATGTATCTTTAGGATACCATAGACCAATGTCTTGGTTCCTTGAAGATATTTGAATATTCTTTTTATAGCTTGAAGACGTGATTCCTTTGGATTTCCTTGGAACCTTCCAACAATTCCTACTACATGCATGATATTAGGTCTGGTACCTATTAGATTGAGCATACTTCCAATCATAGATATGTAGGTTGGTTGATTCACTGTAGGTCATTCATTGTTAGAGCTGAGACTACATCTTGTTACCATTGGAGTACATATTGGTTTAGAATATTCCATTCTATATTTCTTCATAATTTGCTTCAGATATTTGATTTGTGAAAGAAAAATACCATATTTTGTTTGTTATACTTGTAGACCAAGAAAATAAGTAAGTTCACCAACTAAGGAAATTTCAAATTCTTGCTGCATAACCGGAGCAAAGCTCTAACTCATAGATTCTTCATTGCTGCCAAAGATGATATCATCAACATAATCAACAATAATTAGTAGTTTATCATTCTCAACTTTCGTGTATAAGTTGTTGTCTAAAGATCCTTTTGTGAACCCTTGTTGTTGAAGATATTTGTCAAGGTGATAATACCAAGCCCTTGGAGATTGTTTTAGTCCATAAAGAGCCTTTTTGAGCTTGCATACAAAATTTTCATCAATTCGTAAAATGAATCCTTCTAGTTGTTCAATATAGACTTCCTCTTCTAACTCTCCATTAAGAAATGCAGATTTTACATCCATTTGATACACTTTGAATTTCCGAAAACTTGAAAGAGAAAGAAACATTCTTATGGCTTTAAGTCTGGCAACAAGTGCAAATGATTCTTCAAAGACTATACCTTCTTGTTGAGAATACCCTTTACATACAAGTCTTGCTTTGTTTCTAATAACCTCTCCATTTTCATTCAATTTATTCTTGAATATCCATTTTGCTCCTATAACATTTTTATCAAGAGGTTTAGGAACTAGTTCCCAAGTATCATTCTTTTCAATTTGTTCATGTTCTTCATTCATTTGCTTAACCCAACATTCATATTTGCTAGATTCATTAACATTCTATGGTTCTATGGAGGATATTAATGCTATATAACTGGAAGTTCCTGGAATATTTCTTCTTTTCTGTACTCCAGACCCCTTTTCTCCTAGAATTTGAGATTTTGCATGATTCTTTTGAACATACCTAGATGGAGTCTTTTCCATGTTAGTTGTATCTTCTTCTAATTCTTCATTGGTTTATTCCTCTATATCAATTTGCTTTGATACAAGAAAGCATTCATCATCTTCCTCATTGTCATGATCCTTTGTCTGTTCTGGGTTTCTACATTCTTCATCAATTACTACATCAATGCATTCAATAATTTTCTAAAGTTTCTTGTTATAAGATTTGTATCCTTTACTTCTAGATGAATAACCAAGAAGAATTCCTTCATTTGCTCTGGGTTCAGACTTATCAAGTTTTTCATCAGTCTTTTTGATGAAACATTTGCTTCCAAAAACTCTAAAGTGTTTTACATTAGGAGGCTTACAATACCAAAGTTCATATGGAGTTTGATCACTATTTACCCGAACATTGTCTTTGTTAAGAATATTCACGACAGTAAATGTAGCTTCACCTCAAAAGGTGGCAGGAGTTCCAGATTCATAGAGAATAGCTCGAGCCATTAGTTGAACTATTCTATTCATTGTTTCCACTACGCCATTTTGTTGAGGAGTTTTGGCAAAAAAGATTTGTCTTTTTATTCGATGTTGTTCACAAAAATAAAAAAATCATCTAATATGAATTCCCCCCCTCGATCAAATCTGAGACATTTGATTTTTCGATCTAATTCATTTTCAACTAAAGCTTTAAAGGATTTAAACTTTCCAAGTGCTTTATATTTATGCTTTAGTAGACCTATCCAACACATTCTAGGGAAATCATTAATGAATTAAATAAAGTGTTCTTATCCACGAGGTGTTTTTTCCTTGTTGGTCCACACAAATCAGTATGGATGAGTTCAAGAGGCTTACTTGCTAATCCTCTTTTTCCACTAATATGAAATTTGGTTTTCTTACCGACTTGAAATGGTTTACACATGGTATTTTCTGGGATGTTGATATCTGGAAGATCACGAACCACCTTTAGCCTGCATGCTTTTCTTATTTGAGAAAAGCTTAGATGCCCAAATCTTCTGTTCCATAACCAATGTTCATTTGTTTTTCTTAGATCACATTTTTTTTGGCCTCCTTTCATTATGTATAGATTGTTTGGATTTCTTGTACCTTTGATTACAACCTTTCATGTATCAAGCTCATGACCACACATCTGTTTGATCAAAGCACAACTTCATTTCCTTGATCACACATTTGACTGACACTCAACCAGTTATCTTTTAAACCATCAACATACATGAAATTTCCAGCTTTAACCTTCTCTTTCAAATAAACATAACCTTTACCTTTAATGACATCTGGTATGTCATTTCCAAAGGAGAAATTCTTTTGCTTTTGTAAATCATTATATGAATGAAGTTTTTCTTTATCACCTATCATGTGTTTAGAGCATCCATTGTCAATGTACCACTGATTTTCTTGCCCTTCTGCAAATATAGCTATTCCACATCCTTTTGATTGAAATTCCTTCTTTCAACATACCTTGGAATTTGATGGTGTTTGCTCCTTTTGATGTGTTGGCCAAAATTTGGTCCTACATTCAGATTCTTCATGAAAAGATTTATTACAAAATGAATATTTAATTTCACCTTCAAGAGGAGAAAATTGATTATAAGAACTTTTCTTGATTCCTGTTATGCTATGATTTTGTGCTTCTCTAGTCATGATAGTTTTGTAAGCAACACATTGAGAAACCTTATGCCCAAAGTTATGGCATGAAAAACATTGTCCATTAAAGAAGTTTCTGTGATCATAGAATCTTTTGGTATTTTTTACCTTTTGGTTGATGGTTCTATTAATTTTTATCCTTGGAGTAAATTGAGCATGATTTACCTGATGATTACTTTTAGGATTTTGCTGACGATTGACCTACTATTCACTAGTCTTTGCGGCATCAAGATAGCTTCTGGAGGAGGCTGATAGATTTTGTGATTGGGATGATTCTTCAGTATATCCAAGACATGTCTTTATAAGAGGAGAATGTTGAACCTTGATGATTTCATTTAAAGTTTTTGATCCTTTAGCAAATCTAAGATTAAGATATTTTGTCTTCTCAAGTTCTTTTCTTAGACCCACAACTTCACATTCTATTTTTTCATTGTGCTTTTCTCTTTTAGTGAGTTGATGTGTCAACGTTTCTATTATCATATTCTTTTCTTCCAAACAGATTTTGAGTTTAGTGATTTCTTCAAGAAAGTATTCCTCTTCTAAGGAATCCAAAAAATCATCATTGTCATTAGCCATGAGTAGTTTATAATCTTGTTCAGTTTCATCTTCATCACTATTAGATAATCCATCACTATCTTCATGAGTATAATAACTTCTTCTATTAACAACCTATTTTATATAGCCTTTTGCAGATTCCTTTTCCTTTTCATGATTATCTTTATGAGGACATTTTGTAGCATAATGGCCAACTCTCCCACAAGCAAATAATTTGAATGGTAGCTTACCTCTGAATCTTCCAAAGTCACGTCGAAGCTTGTTGACAAAGTTTACCTCATCTTCTTCTTTCGAAATGTATCTTGATTCATCGTGCTCTTTCTTTTCTTTTCCTTTAGCTGAAGCTTTGAAAGCGGCTTCTCAAATATATGATTGACCTCCTTTCCTCATTTCAAAGGTAGTTAGAATTACATCAATTTGAACCACAATAACAGATTGAAGATCCCACTTTTCTCCTATGGAATATACTTTCGACTCAAATTTAGAAGACAAGGATCTCAAAATTTTCTCTACTAAATTAGACTCCTTTATTTCTCCACCCAGATTCTTCATACAATTAACCATCTCATCTACATGCAAAAAGTAACTATAAATACATTCATCATTATGCACCTTAAGAGTTTCATACCGAATTCTAAGAGTTTGGAGCTTAGCATGTCTTACCTGGGAGTCTCATTTGTAGCTCTAAATGATTTTGTCCCATATCTCTTTAGTTGTCTTGAGTTGCATGATTTTGACGAATTCTGATTCTGAAAGACTTCCCAACAAAGTATTGAATTCTTTGGCATTCGTTTCATATAACTTATTACCTGCTGTATCTGTAGGTATTACTGCTAGAAATTGGTATCCTCCTTTGACAATTTCCCAAACATCGGCCATAAGTAACTGAAGGTAGGCTCTGGCTCTTATTTTCCAATATACCAAGTTGTTCACATTGAATATTAGTGGTCTGATAGACCCCATGCCTTCATGATTTTTCATCTTGAAAGACCTCCCTTCAAGCGATCAAGCCTCTTCTGAACGACCCACTCTGATACCAATTGTTGAAAATAATATTGAGAGGGGGGCTGAATCAGTATTTACAATTCACTAATCTTTCATTTCCAAATCAGATTTATATACGGTTCTTCATTGAAGTGAACTTGTGTGTGCATGCTACTGTGATAAAAGAAACCGACGTATACCGCGAGAACTTATGATTTAGTTAATTTATCATGGGCTAATCTTTAATCAGTGCATTACAATATTATTATACAGTAACTATGTATAATAATAACAGAATTAAACCATCACACATAAGCAACACACATGGACACCAAGATTTAAGGTGGAAACCCAAAGGGGAAGAAAAACCACCTACTACTATCGTCTCTATCTTCTTAATATAAAGAAAATCAGTTTACAATCTTGTACTTGTGAAGACTCATACCAGTACACAGGCACCCACCTGCAGAAGGTTGTTGGGTCAAGAAAAAGGTATGTTTTCTCCTTGTAAATGCCTTTATTTAGCACTCATCCTAACATGATTATCTTTGTTTATAGATAAAAGTAGAGGAAATAAAAACTAAAGTTGGGTGAAAGTAATTAGTAACAAATTAGATGAATCTAAGAAGGAAAAACTACTTTTTACTATCTTTATGTGCATAAGATGCGAATTGGATGATAGTTGTTCAATCGATAGAACAACAATATCTCATGAAGGAAAAAGACAACGTCATAGGAAAGGTAGGACATCAGAATACTGGGAGGATCGATGCTATTTTATGGAGGAATCAGATTGAGTATTGAAAAATCCTTAGGATCCTCTATCCTAAGGATTTGCTTTTATCTATTTACTTTTATAATTGTTATATATAAGGCCGAAAGGAAAACTGCATGAGGAGTTCAGAAATTCATAGTTTGTAATTATTCTTTTGGACATGTAATACTGTTACTTTGGTGATGCTATAACTCTATTATTGGTTTTAATGAAGAAGACCTTGTTTAAATCATAATTATATCCTGAGTATCTCATAGCAGAGACTTCTGGTGACTCTGGGCCCAGTTAAGAGAACATCTACTACTTCACCCGTGCTATAATATTTTCTATTTTATTCTTTATTGTTTGTTAATAGGTTAATATAATTTTGATTATCATGAGAATTGTCGATTCAGATTTGCTTTTGATGTTCATTTGTGTAGGTTTTAACCCTGTATATAAATTACCTGCATACGAATTCTAAAACAAAGAAAATAAAAAAATGTGAGAGAATAACACATAAAACACATATACATAGAGATTTTCCCCTGGATCCAAAAATTGGGACTACCATATTGATTTTTCATTATGGTCCTTTCAATGTTATAATACATATTTATACATGTTGAAGCATTCAAAATCGTGGATTGAAAACCATCGCGTCCAAAACCATGTGCAAAAACCATGCACAAAACCATAGGTAGGTTCGCCCAACCTAATATAGGGTCCAAAAAAATTCCCCGGGGTGCTACCCTAGACCCACTAGAAGGGGGATACTCGCACCCCACAAACCCCTTGTGACCCCCCAATTGCGTAATCAGCACAACGAAAGGGGGGGGGGGGTGATCCAGCGCCCCTCTAACCCCCCAGTTTACTACATAGGCTAGTCGTGGAGAGAATATAACACATCCCAACATTCTCCCACTTGTTTTTTTCTTTCCACAAGGGGCCATAGGAGAGCTTATTCATTTATCCAACCCTGTAATGCCCATTGTTTCTCTACACTAAGAGAAATTCTTAGAGCTCACAGATTTTGTTAATGCATCTGCATTATTCTTCAAAGTGTCCACCTTTACCAACAACACCTTTTTGTCTTCTATCATATCCCTCACAAAGTGATACTAAAAATCAAGGTGCTTTGTCTTTGAATGGTAAGTAGGGTTCTTTGCCAAGAAAATTGCACTATGGCTGTCATAGTCTATCCTTATAGCTCCCTATAATAACCCCATACTGGAACACAATCTCTGCAACCAAACTGATTCCTTGCTTGCATGAGTGGTTGCCATGTATTTGCCTCTATAGTGATAATGCCACTATAGATTGCTTCTTACTCATCCAACTCACTACGCCTCGAAATAGGTTAACCACACACACACATGTATCTTTTCTAATCCAGATATCCAACCCAGTCTGCATCAACAAAGCCATGAATATCTAAAACTCTTTCCAATCTTGGTCTTCCTTGGTAGCACAAACCATAACCACTAGTGCCACGTAAATACCTGAAGACCGGCTTCACTACTATCCAACGCTCCTTCCCTGGTTTTGACATAAACTTTCTCAATACTCCCACTGCATGCGTAATGTCTGGTCTACTACAGACCATCGCATACATCAAGAAACCGACTGCACTTGCATATGGAACACGGGACGAGTCTTCTTCCTCTTCTTGTGTCTTGGTACATTGTTCAGTAGATAAATTTACACCTATAGGAATAGGAACCTTCACCAGTTTACTATCTTGCATATTAAATCTCTACAGTATTGTCTCAACATACTTCCTCTCGTTTAACCAAAGCTTCCTCTTTGCCTGATCTCTTTTAATTTCCATTCCCAAAGTATAGTTTGCAGCACCAATATCATTCATGTCAAATTTGGACGACAAATGGGTCTTCAAATCCTGGATAATTTCTTTGTCATTTCCAACAAGCAACATATAATCCACGTACAAGACTAGATAGATAACATGGTCATGAATTAATTTAAAATACACACAGTGATTTGCCTTGCTTCTGGCGAAGCCAAGTCCCCATATAAATCTATCAAATTTTTGATACCATATCCTTGGTGACTATTTCAACCCATAGAGAGACTTATTTAACTTGCATACCAATTCTTTCTTACCCTTCACTGTAAAGCCTTTAGGTTGCTTCATGTAGATCTGCTCTTCCAGATCCCTGTGAAGAAATGTTGTCTTCACATCCATCCATTCTACCTCAAAATCAAAAGAAACAACAACAGATAATAGTAATATAATAGAAGCCACCTTTGCAACAGGAGAAAAATATCACCGAAATCAATTCCCGACACTTGGGGATAACCTTTTGCTACCAACCGAGCTTTGTATTTCTCCAATTTTCCTTCTGCATTTGTCTTCTTCTTGAACACCCATTTGCTACCAATGGGTTTCCTTCTAGCTAGAAACTCCACCAGATCCCAAGCCTCATTTTTGTGCAAAGATGGCATTTCATCAACCATGACCTCTTTTTAGAGTTTTCCATCCTCTAAATCTACTACTTCCTTCACAGTTATAGGATCTTCATTAGTAATAGATAAAGCAAAATTTGAATAAAAAGTAGATGTGCTATACCTTTTTGTCTGCCTTCCTTCTCGAACTGATCTTCTCACACCCGAAGTTTGTGGCTCTTCATCTTCTGATTCCTCTTCTGTTGTAGAGTCTGATTCTTCCTCCTTAAGCTTAAGGTCTATCTTCTCAGGTTCCATTGGTTGGACTTCATGTTTAATAATATATTTCACCTCTCTAAACACCACATCTTAGTTGTACACAACCTTCCTTATTACTGGTTTCCAAATCTAATAACCCTTTAAACCATCCTTATACCCAATAAAGATGCACTTTTCAGATTTACTATCCAACTTGGTTCTTTTCTCCTTTGGAACATGTACATATGCATCACATCCAAATGACTTTAGATGTGAAAGAGAGGGTTTCTTACCAGTCCATACCTCTTGTGGAGTCTTATCCTCCAACGTTGATGAAGGTGATCTGTTGAGTAGGTAACATGTTGTCTCCACCGCCTCTCCTAGAATTCCCATCCTAACCCAGCACCACTGAGCATGTTTCTCACCTTTTCCATCAATGTCTTGTTCATTCTTTCTACAACTCCATTTTTCTCAGGTGTGTATGGAGTAGTCTTCTACTGTGCTCTACCACACTTCTTACAGAATTCTTCAAATTCCTTGCTACAAAACTCTCCACCGTTATTTGACCTCAACACCTTTATCTTCTTCTTTGTCTGGTTTTCCACCAGAGCCTTATATTCTTTAAACCTATCAAATACTTCAGATTTCTTCTTAAGGAAATATATCCATGTATTCCTTGAGAAGTCATCTATAAATGATACATAGTACATAGACTTACCTAGTGATGGAACATTCATAGGTCCAAACATATCATTGTGCACAAGCTCTAATACATGTTTTGCCCTCTTACCAACAGAGGGGAAACTCACCTGATTCTGCTTCCCATATACACAATTTTCACAGAAATCAAAATCCAGAGAGCTATTACTCATACCTTCTACAATGCCTTTACCATGAAGTACTCGTAAGCCCTTCTCTCCAATATTTCCAAGCCTTTGATGCAACAACATGGTATTCTCTCTAGAGACCACTAGATTTTCTACTCCACTTTTAGGAATCACAGAACTGTTGCACCCATCAACAATAGTTCTACCTTGTAGCTTGTATAGAGTTCCAATCCGAACTTCCTACATCAATACCAGTGGTCCCTAAACCATCTTGCAGGTATCCTTCTCGAACACTATTTTTACACCTACATCATCCAACTTGTTTACGGAAATAAGATTTCTGGCCAATGTAGGAATATGCAAAACATAGGAAATGTTCTAACCCTTGCACCTTGCAACTTCAACTTTACTTTTCCATGTCCAATGATTCTAGATTTCCTGTCATTCTCCAAGAAGACATCACCACCATCATATTTCTCATACTCGCAGAAACACTCTCTATGGGGAGTGAAGTGAAAGGATTCACTTGAGTCAATCAACCATGCCTCATGATCTACATGTGTACTTGAAGAAGCCAAATACACATCAACACCTTCATCCAAGGTGGCTTTTGCCTCTACAGAAGGAGCATCAACATATCCCTTTCCTTTGCCAGGAGCTTTAAATTTACAGTGCCTTTTGTAGTGCCCTTCCTTTCCACATTTCGAGCACCCCACCTTTATATGTTTTCCTAGAGATTTAGATCTCCCTCTAGATTTAGATCTCCCACTTGATGAATTATTTTTATTTATGTTCTAGGACTGTCCTCGTACAGACAAGGCATGACAATTCTAGCTCTCCATATTTTTCCATCTCATCTCCCCCATCAACAAGGATGAGATTATTTCATCAAACTATAAGGAAGTTGCATTGCTACCTATTACAATAACCAGACTATCCCACAAATCGGGTACATAACACAAAACAATGATGCACTTATCTTCATTTGAAATTTTAATATAAATAGATAATAATTGACTTACCACAGTATTAAATGCGTTCATATGCTCTGTCACCAAGTTTCCATCTTTCATCCTTATGTTATAGAACTTTTTCGATAGGAACAATTTATTCACTAGAGACTTAGATTGGAAAAAGTCCCCAACTTGTCCCACAAAGCCTTAGCTGTAGCTTACCCTAATACATTTAGCAAAACTGAATCTTAGACACATAATCGTATTGTGCTCTTTGCCTTCTGATCCAACTTCTTCCATTCTTCATCAGATACTCCCGTTGGTTTAGTACCCAGATCTACCACAATCCATTGATCTTTATCCACCAACAGATCCTTCATTTTGAGTTTCCACAACTCAAAAATATGACCATTAAATTTCTTGATCTCTATCTTTCCACTGCTTTCCATCTTCTTTCACCCCTAGAATTGACCTCGTAGATCTCCCACTAAATAGGGTCTACCACATGCTCGAGCAAAACCCCTTAGTGACAAAGGTGTCCCCTTGAAGCCAAAATAGTTATGATACAAAATGTAGGTTTTAATCCCGTATAGAAATTACCTGCATATGAATTTTAAAATAAAGAAAATGAACAATACGAGAGAATAACACATAAAACACATATACAAAGAGATTTTCCCCTGGATCCCAAGACGGGACTACCAGATTGATTTTTCATTATGTTCCTTTCAATGTTACAATACATATTTATACATGCCAAAGCATCCAAGATCATGGACCGAAAACCATTGCGTCCAAAACCATGTGCAAAAACCATCACAAAACCATAGGTAGGTCCACCCAACCTAATATAGGGTCAAAAAAAATTCCCCGGGGCACTACCCCAGACCTCATAGAGGGGGGATACCCACCCACCCTCAAACCCCCTGTGATCCCCTTGCTACGCAATTGGCGCAACGAAGGGTGGGCTTCACCCCCAGTCTAACTCCTTGGTTGACTACATAGGATAGTCGTGGAAAGAATATAACACAACCCAAAAATTTGAGATTTAGATTTAGTCATGTGTTATATATGAGTAATTCTTTTCATTGAATTGGTTATGCATTAGATCAATTTTCATTCCAAGTAATATTATCACAGATTTCAAAGATAGAATTGGTTGCTTCTCGTAATATAATTATTTGTTGTTCAATTAAGTTGTTGTTAAATTGGGATTTGTTGTTAAATTATCTATTTTTCAATTGTCATAGTTCTCTTTAATGATTGAGTGAGTTAGTTTCAATTCCATTGAAGACTGCCAAGTGTGATTCTTTACAATTGTATTCAGATTCCTTTGCTTTCATAATCGGTTAAGTAGAATTGAAAGTGTGTTATGAATTTATTTCGGAGTTACTTCTTTCATAATTTTTTGGATTGAGTTTGAAGAAATAGTCATTCGCGATCACAATGATTTATTATTAGTAAACCTTGGAATTCACTACATATATAGTGTTCACACTCTTGAAATAAAAATAATTGCCTTGGGTTGACAATTAATGTAGGAATTAATATTGCCTGTAAAAAGACATCTTTGTGCACCAACATTTTGGCATCATTGCCAGGGAGAGTGTTTCAAAGAGATTTCATTTTTATCTTGCTACAAAGGAATTGGGTTTTAAAAACAGGAGGTAAGAACCTGCATACCTAGCAAGTAAAGTGTTTTCTTACCAACCTGCTTTTCAGCAAAATCTTAGAGGTTAAATAGGAATAGGTTTTTATGAATGACTAGGAATAGAAAGATATAAAAAGATCAAAACCTCCCACCTAAATCCACAAAACCCAAGAGATCGGTGAACCTTGGGATAATGACCTTTATAGATGAAATTGTAAGAAAAGTAGTGTCTCAAGCATCAGTGTAACTTAAGAGATGGAGAGGGAGAAACTAGTGGAACTGTTAAGGTAGGACCTCAGCTGTTTGATCAAGGATCTCCTATGATCCTAGATCTTTGACCAAATGTCAAGTAAGCCACCTCAAGGTCAAACCTCGACATTGGAATACCCCATAGTCGACCAAGTGGCTAATGCCCCAATGAAGGCTATTCCTCCGTAAAGCATCCCAAATTTTCATGGGATGATCACTAAGGATCCTAGTGCCTTCCTGTTTGAATTTGATGTCCTCTATAGAGGGTATGTCTACACCACTGACCTTCAGAAGTTAAAAGTGTTGCCTTCTACTTTGAAAGGAGTAGCTTTAAGATGGTTCATGGGTCTGGGTGGACATACTATTAATTCATGGGATAATATGAAGACTTCCTTCCTCACAAGATACTAGGAATTTTGCAAGACTAGGGAGCTAAATATGAGATATTTAAGATGGATGCAAAGGATAATGAAACTCTAGAAGAATACATCAAACAGTTTCATTATAATTTGCAAAGATATCCACACACCACCTTATCAAAGGACGTCCTAAGAGATATCCTAATTAAAGGAATGAAAGAAGAGTTGATAGAAACTCTAAACTTAATGGGGAAAGGGGATATATCTCAAGAATATTATGATGAAATCGTTCACTTGTGTATCAGGTGTTCATGAGGAAGCACACACACAGGAGTAGGAAGCTGAGATCCCATGAGCAGGGGAAGAAAACCACACAGTGGAGGCATACTGTGAATGGAAATCAGTAACCTCCTAGAATATTTCAAGACGAACATCCTGGGCATGCTCATGATGTAGCTGGATGTCCTACATGCTAAACAAAAACAAGCCTTAGCTAAACAAAACTTGGTCGTTTGTTTCCCACACTGTTGAAAGAAGCACATCAAATGGGATTGTCCATTAGACATGGTTCAAACATGCACTATCTGTACTAAGGATAACTTCATTGAACAATGTCCGTCACTGCTGAGGCTAAAAGTAGTGTTCAAGGAAGCAGAAGAAGAGACAGAGCCAGTATATCTAATGAACCAACATCGACAATGGTAGGCCAAACCTACAGGTATGTCACAAGATGCATCCGAGTTCTTTCCTTCTTCATAGTTTAATCAGCAACAGAACCTTGGGGTAGCATGGCAAGGCTAATCACCTTACTCGAATTGGAGACCTCAGCCATTCCCTATGACACCATGGCCAACTCAATCTTTTCTGGGTAATGGCTGACCAAATTCTCCTTTTACTCCTGTTTGGCAAGGTAATCCCTATCCATCCGAGTGGCCTACCTCGGCTTCTCAAAATCTGAACTGGTCTACAAATTGGCAGCGACCTTTGGGAATATCCAATACTCCTATGGGGATAGGTCCTCAACCTCAACTTGCATTATCATCTCCTTATCCATTACAACAAAATCCTCATCCTCTTTTGCGCCCTCAATTGCTAGCTCAACTGAATTTGAATCCCAATAAGAGACTGGTTTAGCTAGTGCAGATTATTGAAAGCTTAGACTATGAGATTGAACAAAAAGAATGTAATGAACTAAGATTGAGGTCAGGACATATCATCACCCCTGAGGAAAACAGGGACCGACCATCAATTGAGATCGAAACACCACCTGTACATACACCACCACCTGTAACTAATACTGAAATAAAACAAGGAGAAGAGACAAATCATCATAAAGATCCTGAGAACTCATAGTCACTACTCCCCCATTCCTTGAAAGGTTAATGATATTTAAGCTGATTGTTTACCCATATTTCAATCTTGTAGGGGAACTAAAAAATCTTTGTATAAAAATTATTCTCCTCCATGCCATCCAGGACATTCCCATCTATGTTAAAATAATTAAAGAGGTGTGTGTAAAGAAGCTTGTGAGGAAAGAAAAAAAATCACCCATCATTCATGTTGTAGGAACCTTATTTGATTTACTCTTGGGAGGGGAAACTCCTGTGAAGTACGAAGATCGTAGGAATCCCATAGTGACAGTTCAAATATATGGCCACTCTTTTCCCAATACACTAGTTGATCTGGGTGCAGCCATTAACATTTTAACAGCATAAACATGTCAAGCACTTGGTATTACAGCCATGTAACCAACCACCACCTTATTAGAACCTGTTGATCATTCAGTGGTAAGGCTAGAAGGAAATTTACAAGATATTACTGTTTCTGTTTGTTCATGGGAGTATCTAGTAGATTTTCATGTTATAAACCCAAAGAGTCGATTGTATGGGCATCCTCTGATTCTAGGTCAACCTTGGCCGACGACAACTCATGCATGTATAGGTTGTCGAGAGGGAAGCATGACTATTGCAAAGGGGGATGTTGTAAAAAATCTTGTTTTATATCCCCCTTCCAAACCAAGTCTTCCCATTGTAAAAATATGTAAACAACCGCCAACATACCCGGAAGAAATCATTCATTCACCACTCATAGTAGTAGAGGCACTTGAATTCAAAGATCAGACTGAAGATGATGTTATCAAAAACTTTATCAATCAACCAGCTAATGCGAGCAATGTAAAGTGTCAAATGTTAAAATCAATTCTGGATAATGAAGCCTTGGAAGATCCCTTGAAGGATACCGATGATAAGCACATCCAAATGACTATTGCCCATAACAACAACCCTGTGGAAATTGAACTAGGGAAAGTTTTAAACATTAATGGTAGCCTGGACAATGATCAACAACAAAAGATCATTCAAGTCTTTCAAAACTATAAAGGGGATTTTGCTTGGGATTATCCTGACATGAAGGGTATAGACCCACAACTGTGTACAAATCACATCTATACCGAAAGGGATGCTCTTCCTATCTGGCAACCTCAGTGGAGATTGAATCCGCATCTCAAGGACATTGTGAAAGGAGAGTTACAAAAGTTGTTGGATATGAATTTCATTTATCCTATTTCGGATATCAAATGCATTTCTCCATTGGTGGTCATCCCCAAGAAAAATGGGAAGTATCATATCTGTGTGGATGACTGGGAATGGAATAAGGCAACAGAGAAATATCACTTCCCTCTTCCTTTTCTTGATCAGGTCCTTGATACTTTGGTATAGAAACAATTCTTTACCTTTCTAGATGGCTTCAACAGCTATAATCAGATTCAAATAGCCCCTAAAGACCAAGAAAAAATAACCTTCATTGTCCCTGGGGTACATTCGCTTACAGAGTGCTACCATTTGGCTTATGCAATGCCCTAGCCATGTTTCAAAGAGCTATACTCAACATTTTTCCGACCTGATAAATGAGGGAGTTGAAGTATATATGGATGACTTTACTCCATATGTTTACATCAAGCATTGCAAACATTAGAAAATGTATTAGATTGATGCATTGCTACCAGGTTATGTTTAAGCAATTTCAAGTGTCACATGATGATGACCAAAGGTGTAATGTTGGGAAATTATATGTCTGCAATAGGGATACAGGTAGATCCAACAAAAATACAGGTAATTATTTTAATACCTACACCCTGTACTAAGACAGAGGTACGTAGCTTCCTAGGATATGGAGGCTATTATCGTAGGTTTATTAAAAAAATTTCACAAATTGTTGTGCCTTTATATGATTTAACTAGAAATGTTGATTTCAAGTGGTCTGAGAAATGTGACATAGCTTTTACAGGTTTAAAGAAACTAGCCTTGACGACACTAGTAATACGTGGAGCAAACTGGGAGCTGCCTTTTCACATATCCACAAACACATCAGATGCAACGATAGGCACTTTCCTTGGCTAGGAGGAGAACAAAAAACCATATGCTATATAATATATTCGAAAAAATCTTATTGCTACAAAGCTTAATTATACAGTAACATAAAAAGAATTCTTAGCTGTCATTTATGCCATAAACAAATTTAGACATTATATAATTGGCTACCATGTTTTTATGTATACTGATCACTCTACCATCTGGTATTTAGCTAACAAACCTATCACGAATGGTTGAGTGCCTTCTTGGATATTGCTTTTGTAGGAGTTTGACATCACTATCAAAGATCATCTGGAGAAGGAAAACTGAGTCGCTGATTTTCTATCTTAAGTTCTGAAGGTAAATGATCCACTAGTAGTAGACAACCAATTTCTAGATGAACATTTGTTTGTCATAGCATCCAAGATGCCATGGTACGCAGGTGTGGAAAATTATCTGGTAGTGGGAAAGCTGCCTAGGCATTTGACAACAAGGGAAAGGAAACAGATTATTCAGTGCAGGGCTCTATTCTCTTGGATTAGCAAATATCTTTTCCGCACAGGGTCCAATATGTGTATATGTAGATGCATTCGCGAGGATGAGGTTTATGACATCCTGAAGGCTTGCCATGATGAGACCTATGGGGGACACTTCGCAGATCAGAGGATATGGCATAAGGTACTACGGAAGGGCTATTATTGGCCCACTATCTTTAAAGATGCTTAGAAATATTCCCAGGCTTGCGATAACTACCAAAGGATGGGCCAGCCTGGCCAATCTGATGAAATGTTGTCGCAATCGCAACTAGTCATAGAACCCTTCAAACAATGGGCATTGGACTTTGTTGGCCCATTCCATCTGCCATCAAATCAGAAAGCCTACATACTCGTTGCAACAGATTATGTGACAAAATGGGTGGAAAAAATAGATTTACCAAGAGCTATAGAGGAAGCCATGATTAACTTCCTCTTTGTGTTATTCATGCGGTATGGTTTATCGTGGGATGTGATAACATATGAGGGAGGGAAATTTGTAGGACGCAATATTATAGCCACTCTTATGAATCATCACATTACACACAGGATCACTTCCCCGTATCACCCACGAGTGAACGGACAGGTTGAAAACACCAATAAGTTCATTGAAGCAATTTTGACCAAGACAGTCTCAACACATCAGCGAGATTAGGTTGTTAGACTACCAGAGGCCTTGTGGGCATATCACATGACTAATAGGAATACTATTGGATACTCTTCATACCAAATTGTGTTTTCCAAAGAACCTATTCTCCTAATTGAATTCGAAATAAAGACTCTAACAACGACTCAGGAAGTGGGACTAGATTTAATAGAATCCCAAAACAAGTGACTTCAACAAATCAACGAACAAGACAAGGCTCGAATGCTTGCTCTCAAATGGACCGCAATTACTCATCAACAAAGGGAAAAGTGGCACAATAGCCTTATAAAAAAGAATACATTTCAAAATATGGATTGGGCACTCCTCTATGACTCTAGATTCCAGGATTTTCTAGGCAAGTTGCAAGCAAGATTGCTCGGCCCTTATAAAATTCAAGAAGTACATAACAATGGTACTCTCACTTTGACTACCATTGACGGGTCTGGTCATTCTTTCGAGGTGAATGGGCATCAAGTGCGTCTCTACCACAAACCACTCAATGAAGAGTATTTCTGCGAGTAGGTATGTGAGGACCCCTCCATGCAAATCTTAGCCGCAGGGAGTGATGACCCGACAACATTTCTTTTGTAAAATTATGATTTTCTTTAAATTGTAAATAATGTATATTTTTTTTTTTATTGATTTCAATTCAGTTAGGTATCACCATGTAAATATGAGATTTTTCTTGTTTTAGGTGTTTGGTAAGTTCTATGTAATCGATTAAACATTTTTTTTTCAATCAATTGAACAAAACTTATGTTTGTGTGTGTGTTGCTGATCAATTGATTGAATGGTTGTTGTTCGATCAATTGGACAACACTTATTTTTTATGTTTATATTGATGTTTAAATGATTGAGTGATTTTTGTTCAATCAATTGAACAACAAATTTTTTATTTTTTCTATTCAAATGATTGAACAACACTTTCTGCATTTTTCGATTTTATTGTTCAAACGATTGAACGATTGTTGTTCAAACTATTGAAAGATTGTTGTTCAATCAATTGAACAACACTTTTGCATCTTTTTCTTTTCGATTTTGCTATTCAAATGATTGAACAATTGTTGTTCAATCAATTGAACAACACTTTTTTGCTTTTGGTTTTGCTATTCAAATGATTGAATGATTGTTGTTCAATCGATTGAACAACACTTTTGCGTTTTTTTCTTTTCGATTTTTGCTCTTCAAATGATTGAATGATTGATGTTCATTTGATTCAACAACACTTTTGCATTTTTGCTTTTCGATTTTTGTTGGTCAAATGATTGGACGATTGAACAATTGTTGATCTAACAACAATTTCATGTTTTTTATTTTTTATTTTGTTGTTGAAACGATTGAATGATTATTTTTCAATCAATTGAACATAAAGTTTGCATGTTTTTCCTTTCAATTTTTGTTGTTCAAACAATTGAACGATTGTTGTTCAATCAATTGAACAACACATTCATGTTTTTTCTTTTTTCTTTTTGCTGTTTAAACAATTGAATGAGTAAATGAATTCTATTCAATAGATTGAACAACACTTTTGCATTTTTTTCTCTCTTTTCTATTTGTGTTGTTCAAACGATTGAGCGATTGTTGTTCAATTGATTGAACAACACTTTTGTGTTTTTTTTTCTTTTCAATATTTGATGTTCAAATGATTGAACGATTGTTGTTCAATTGATTGAACAACACTTGTTGTGTTTTTTTTATGAAGAACTGTGATTTATTTTACTAATTCATCACTGGTCATTTTCCCATCTTTCTTTTTCTTTTATGTTTTGAATAAACACCATCCAAGTGGATTTGTGCCTAAGATAAAGAAAAATAGTAATGTTAATAACATTATGACCTATGAAGCATTTTGATGGTTATCTTTATTCAAAAGTTGACATGGTGCATCTCTATAATGACTGGTTGAACATCTTTTTTTTGGGCACATCATAAAGTGACTCATTATTTTAAAACCATGCTGGCTTATTTTTTACACTTTCAAACGGCTATATCCCTTGGATATGATGAGATGGGGGTAAAAGTATAAACTTTCATTGGCATTTTTCTTACTTCTTACGCCATCCCTAATTCTTAAGGAGTAAATGAGCCTCCCTCTTTTTACAATAAAAGCATCAAAATATGAAAATAACGAAATATGAAAATGCAACAAAAGAGGATAGGGGGTCTCATTATGAGCCAACCTACCATGATCATAAGGATGTAACAAGTGACATTCCTTTTTGGCCACCAAACAAAGGTAATGACCTTCTTGATAATTAAAATTGTCAGAGGGACAGGGCGTCTCATCCCGAGCCAACCTGATCACTTTGTTATATCTTGGTGAACGACACTATGATTACTTGGTTACCATGCGAGCATAGTGGTCTCTTTATTACAAGAAAAGAACGAATCATCTACATACTAAAAGGAGGAATTTAGCTCATTTGTGGGGTTAGAAAGAAACCCTGTCGAGGCTATGAATTCCTGCTTGCAGTAGTGGCTCTGCTTGTGGTATCAGAGTTCTATCTTACACTACCAAAAGCTTTGTATTCTATTACCAACTATGGATTCGTTTCTGAAGGAAATTTCCCATTTTAACAACACTGTTACAAGCCAACATGCATGGTAACTTATGTTATATATTCATTATATTATATTTTTCCAATCACTTTGACAGTCATTAATACTTACCACCAATTATGTGTTTGTTACTAATACCACTTAAGGTGAAAATATTTTGACATAATGATTTAAATCACTATTTAGCCATTTCGCCTCTAATACGTGTATTGCTTTAATTCCTTTGTCATATAACACACCACTTGTATGGATTGGTTGCTTGCATTTATGAATTACCAATTCTTTCTCTTGCTTTTCACATGCTTGGTGGATGTGGAAGCCTTTTTCCCATTGGAGGGGGGATGGTCTGCGTATGAACAACATGTGTGACAATTATGGATAATTGTGTGATAATTATTAAATTGATTTTCGGGTAAAGTAATGCATGATGATTGTGTATGCGTAGTAATTATAAAAGTATTTCTAATTGGAGAAAGAATGATGACTGTTATGAATGGAATGCAGATTGATTATGAGCCTACATCAAATATTGCTGATGAGACAAATCACTTGACTGTATATGATTTTAATTCCCAAAACAAAGTCATTTTCCTGTTAATTACCTTAAAATTCTTTGTTGTTGTTCTAAACTATGAAAGTGCAAGAGAAGTGCATGCGAGCGAACCAGTCACAGGTAAACAATAGCCATGGGAGGTAGAGCTATCTGAAATGAACCCACAGTGCTCATGGTATCGGACCAAGTTTGTGCAATTCTCGAGTGCGTTGGCTGGCTGCAATAGCTGAATAAATTGCAGGAATTTCATGAAGAGATGACAATCGAATTATTGCATAATTTCCATAATGGAAGCACCACATTAAGAGGCAGGGACATATCGGTCTCCGAAGCAGTCATAGGTGAAGTCACTAGACTTTTGATTGAGGGAACAAAATGGATAGACAAACACATCCTTCTATATAATGAGGTCGCAGTGTTCCAGAACCTAGGTGAGCAATTGGTGTGAATAGGGAAAGGGTTTCAACCTTCAACGTTAAGACAACCATGGAGGGAATTGGCAGCCATTATGCAATGGTACATCACATGCGATAGTTGACAGGATGTGGTGAAGCCATGCTAACTCAAACTATTAGCCATCTTAAAACAAAAAAAATTCAGTTAATTTTTTGTTTTATTTGAATTCCCTCTTGCATGATGTCGCTCGTCGAGTTAGGAAATCCAAGGACCCACACATAGTCATCAGTCATCATGGATTGATAAAATTGATTATCATGCATGGACTAGCCCAGCAGCAGCTAACTTGGGACAATATTGTAAATCCTACTCTGGAGCCACCTGTAGAAAACCCAACAACAAAGCTCCAAGGGCCAAGAACCCCAGGTCCAAGAAGGACACTAAAAAGGAAGAATTCCTCTATGCCCTTGAACCCAACAAAATGTAGGCACTCTTTGCGGGTGAATTCCCAACGACATACCCCAATTCAAGTAAATGAGTTTGGGACATCTCACACATTGCCCCAAAGTTTGCGAAATTCCCCTTTGCAAGAGTATGAGGAAGAGGTGGCTAGGGTATTGAAAAACATGGGGATATTTGGTGACAGAAGAGAACAATCTAAGAATGTCGAAGGACAAAATTGCACCCCCAACTAGTTTGCCTCTACTAACATCCCTGCTTACGATCAAACCCTACCATTTACTAATTTCTTGGAAGAATAGAGGGAACCAGTACCTTCTGTGGAAAAACCCCTTCAAGCCAAGGTGCATGAAGAGAAAGCCATTAGAGAAGAAAATTAGACAACATATACTAGTCCAGTGGACCCCCTAGGTGAAGAAACTCTTGGGGATGAAATCTGGGGAGATGAAAATCAACCAGGCAATACTAATTTTTTTAAGTCCCCTCAGGACGAGGCCTACCTAGAAGAAAACATGGAGAACGGTAATTGCTCAGGAGACACCATTTTATTACTATCCCCTGAGAGAGAAATTCATGATGAAAAAGAGATAGAAGGTGAAGCTCCATCGAGAGATATAGTTCCAATTGAAAACATCCTTGATGCTGACACAATATCACTTGAGCATGAACTTGAGGGAAATGCAGTTGCACCATTGCCAATTGGAAGTCCCATAATAAAGAAGACCTACAAGGACAAGCTCAAAAAAATGCTTAAAATGTATACAAAATAGAAGAGAATAATTGGGTAGCTAAGAAAGTGGTTAAAAGAGGCAATCAGATCCAGAAAATTCAAAGTGGAAATGGAGACCAAAAGGACATGGACAGAACAATGTTCTGGAAAAGATGTTGAAACTCAAACTGAGATTCTTTTGGTATGCTCAAAGGAAACTTAGACCAAGCCATGTCTTGTAGAAGACACTGAAATGTAGACTGAAGACCCCTATGTTTCCCCACAGGAGACCCAAACAGACTACCCTACTGTGAATGTTGACTTTCAAACTGATGCTAATGAAAGCATCCCAATTAATTTTTTCATAATTCAAGAAGCAACTGAGGCTGCTGTCCAAACAGAGCCTATGGATACACAAGAAAATGAATCCCAAACAAAGGATACACCTTCTTATATTCCATTAGTAAGGGAGTCATTTATTAGGATATTTTAGAATGAACTACTAAACGTTCAACATGAATTAACTCAGCACAAAGAAGAAGAAGTGCCCCTACATGTATATCAAGAATTAAGGGAAAATTTTGAGGAACTCACAACTACTGAGGATGAGACCTTCACTCAGTATGTTATATACCTAGGGGGGATAATATGGGGTACCAAGGGAGGTACCCAAGGTAATAATGTAATAATGGGATGGGCCATAGTAATAAATAAGGTGGTTAACCCATGTCATGTAAGGGACCACAAGTAGTTAATAATAATGTAAGGGGCCCATGGTATTAGTTGATGGTATGAGGAAACCATGGTAATGATGCACGGTATTGTATGTATGAGGCCTATATAGAGGCTAGAGACTCCACATGGAGGGACATGAAGAGAAGTATTATTGTATGAACAGGCATATGGCTTGTGGAGTATTCTCCTTCCTTAAGGAGTGAATGTATGGTGTTGCTCTACCTTAAGGGTTTGATATCAATAAAGATTCATTTCATATTATTTCTGGGTTTATTTGAATTGTCTCATATTTTCATATCAGATTTATAATATTCTTGGGTTAGATCCACAACAAGTGGTATCAGAGCACTTTCTTGGGCACAAAAGTGGAGAAATTTGTTTTTCATTTTTGCAGGATTTCAGGGGCGGCGAGTTTGCAGATCAGATATGTACATTTTGGTGCAAGATCTGCAAAATCTAATTGCAGATCTGGATTCTATATAAAAAAATACCCGATTTCAAAAAACAAATCAGTCGAATCGGAGTCCGGATGAAGGAGATATCGCTGATCTAAAAATCAGTAGGGTTGTAGACAATTTTTTGGGGCAGCAAATTTGCGGCGCAGATCTAGACCTCTTGGCACCAGATCTGCAAAATCTAATTGTAGATCTGGAATCTTTGTGAAAAACCACCTAATTTCAAAAGAAAAAAATCAGTTGAATCAGAGTCCGGATGAGGGAGATATCGCTGATTTAGAATCAGCTCTTTTTTTCAGAAATTTTGGGTGACGGCGGGAGAGTAGCAGCGCAGATCTGGAATTCCAGTGCCTGGATCAGGATTTCTATCACATGGGTAGATGCAGAATGATTTTTCCAGTTCTAAAAATAGGTCATAATAGGGATTCTGAGCAATATTGACTAAACTGTGACAATTTCAAATTTTAGCCAAGTAAGTGAATTTTTTCAAACCTTCATGGCTTCTAGCAAGGGATTTTTTATAGGAAAAGATCATGGTCCTGCTATTGAATAATTCATACACGATTACAAGTCCACATATGTGACAACATGTGGGACATTTCGGAAGTTTCAAATGCTGTCTAATATGAAAGGTGAGGCTCAAAAATGGAAATTATTACTTGACTACGACCGGTTGAACAAAATTTCAGATGCCGAATTTGAAAAAGTCTTTTTGGACAAATGGTCTCGGGCTAGGAAAAAGGAGAATGAGACACATAAGGGGTTAATTCCTACTGGTATATCCTTATTACAGATTCATGGATTGCTTCAGAAAGAGAAGATCATTGTTTCTATCAATCCTAGTT